>PVHX01003156.1:0-149097 GCA_004024805.1 Geosciurus inauris
CCTATGATACTGTATGGTTAACTTTGTTTTAGAATGGTGTTAGTTTATATCCCAACACTTTGAAATCAGTCATGTCATCAATTACAAAAGGCAGTAGATATGAGCTGGTCTGGTGATCTTTATCTGGGTCAGTGAACACAATCGATGTTTACAGAAAATCCTAAAGAATCATGCTGTCGCCAACTAGCTAGTCATATTTTGTCAAATATTTTTACTATAGTCCTCAGGGAAAAAATGGAATGCACTCAGCTATTAGTGACTTTCACAAAATATCTATTTAAATAATCAAAGTCATCAAACATGATTTTTATTCTATGAAACCAAAATAGTCTTTCAAATTACAATAAAAATAGGAGAAAGATGTAATGTTATTTGTAAAATAGACACATAGTTCTACTATCTCTAGTATCGCTGTATGAAGTCTTCAAGAATCAATGTGATATGAGGTAGGGATCTCCTGGCTGGTGCTTATATTTTTAGCTCAGCACCATCACTGTAGGTATTTAGAGTTGCCACCTATGTCGTGTCCTGGAGGCAGTCATGCTGGCACTCAGGTTTTAAGTTTTTCTTGTGAACTAAAAATGATATAAAGGTTTTACTTACAAAATACTTTTATATATCTGAGAACATTCTCATGGAAGTGTGAATGGGGGTGGGGAAATTCAGCATGATTTCAGTAGCATCAGAAGATAGAGAACCAAAGGAAGCTACACATCATGTGATTTTTTCTCTATAAAACTATTTTATTCAAAAACAGGGATATGTATGTGATGTAGCCCTTAAATAAGATGTGAAGTTCTTTTTGGAAATTCAGGGTGAATTTAGCATGTAATCTTTTTGTTTTTTCGTGGTGCTGGGGATTTGAAATTCAGGGCGAATTTAGCATGTAATCTTTTTGTTTTTTCGTAGGCCTCATGGGGTATTGCACCACTGAGCAACACCCCCAGGTCAAAGTTAAACCATATGTTCAGTGGTATTTTTTTTCTTTCTTTTTCCTAGTTTAAATGTGAAATTCTTTGTTCTGGTTCAAAGGCTTAGGGCCTTGCTAAATTGCTGAGGCTGGTTTTGAACTTGTGATCCTCTTGCCTCAGCTTTCCGAGCCACTGGGATTGCAGGCATGTACCACTGCGCCTGGCTTGTTTTGTCATTTCTGTGCTAGAAATTAACTGTACTAAAGTGTGCATAACTGAGTGACTACAACCTATGTATTCCAAGAACCAGATTAACACTGTACTACTTCCATTTGTTAGGAAAGTCCCAACAAAGCCTTTCTTGTGTCCGCCATTTAAGAAGTCAGTGTTAGAGATCTCATTTGCTGTAGAGGGGAGGCCCATCTCCATAAGGAGCTGAGAAGATCCACTTGGCATTTCTGCTTCTTCCCTATAACCTAAATGGAGAGAGGCTGAGGCAAAAGGGGTGGGATGAGACTTTTTGGTAGTGTCACACTGAAGAAATGCTGGTTAGCTTTTTTTAAAATATTAAATTGACAGAAAACTCAAGCATGTATAATAATACATGGCATGTATTCCTTCAGGTCTTAGGTATGATAGGAAAATTGCTTTTACTTGGCTACTTAAAATTTTTCTGTTTTCCTGAGAGCTTTGTTGTTTTTAGACAAACATCCCTTGCTTGTCAGTTGACAGAAGCAACAGTGAGTCCCTAGGCAGGGCAGATCTGGAAGGTGGAAGACAAAAGGAAGCCACGCCTGGTTACATAAGACACAGGGTGGAAACTAGGTTACATGAAGGATTAGGCCTCCCAGCTGATGGCAGGGTACTGAGTATGCGGCACACACACTGGTTCTTCTCCTTTAGTGCACTGACGTTTTAAGGGCAGGGGAGGGTAAGCATCCCACAGAGCTTTCACTCCATCTCCAGCCTCATGATGCAGCTGTTGTGGCATTAATGCGTTTCACCACGACCTCTTCATATTGTTTTTGTGTCAGTAACCCTTCTGTTACGCTTTTGCTTTCTTCAAATTTGGGTAACACAACTGCAATGTAACCTTCAGTTGATGGCTGGAAAAGAAACAGAATATTTAACACCGTCAAGGGATGAAAGAGGCTGAAGAAAGGTACATGAATGGGATACTTTCCCTCTCTTTTTTACCTTTTCTTGAAGAATAGATGGCTTGTGGAGAATGTTTTCATTCACTTCCATCAACCGTCCTCTAACACAGCTATTTAAAAAAAAATTATTTTTAAGAAACAACACATTTTTATAGTTAATTTCCTGTAGTGAACAAAGGTATTTGAGGCTAAGACACTTTTCTCCTAAATTGTGGTTAAAAAGTTACTCACCTAGATACGGTATATTCCTCTCCATCTGAGCAGTAAATCTTACACAGAGGTGCAAGTTCTGTTAGAAACTGTGCTCCCTGGGAAATTAGAAGGGAGAGGTAACTGATGTACATTCATAGACTCTACACCTGAAACTGGTGTTTTAAATAAAAATCACTTAAATACATGTAAGCCATTTATGTATTCAAACATTTACATACTAAGTGCTTACTGTGTGCTACGTATCAATCCTATACTCTAGTGAAAATAGTTGACTAAGATATATGTGATAATAGGCAATTTAGTTACGAACTTGTTATGGTTTAGATATTATATGTCTCTCAAAAGCTTGTGTGTGAGACAATGCAAGAAAGTTGAGAGGTGAAATGATTGGGTTGTGACAGCCTTAACCCAATCAGTGCATTACTCTGCTGATAGGGATTAACTTAGTGGTAACTGCAGGCAGGTAGAGTGGGCACTAGAGGAGGTAGGCACTGGGGGTGTGCCTTTGGGGTATATACTTTGTCTCTTGTGGGGGGCTCTCTTTGCTTCCTGTTGGCCATGTCCTGAGCTGCTCTCCTCCTTTATACCCTTCTCCTATGGAGTTCTGCTTCACCTTGGGATCCAGAGCAACAAAATTGGCCATCTGTGGATTGAGACTTTGAAATTGTGAGCCCTAGATAAACTTTTCCTCCTCTAAAAGTTTTCTTGTCAGGTCTTTTGGTCACAGCAGTAAAATGTTGACTAAAACAAGACTAATAATATATTTTCTCAACTGTAAATGAGAAAGCTATAAATAGACACATGTAAAGATTTCCAAATGCAGGAAAATCTACCACAAGCAATAAAAATCTCTTTATCAGGGTTAATCACTAAGACTTTCTAAGACTTTTCTGATTTTTCTAATTTAAAAAATAAGCTGAGTGTGGTGGCACACACCTGTAATCCCAGCAATGCAAGTGGCTGAGGCAGGGGGTCTGCAAGTTCAAGGTCAGCTTGGGCAATTTAGCTAGACTGTTTCAAAATAAAAAGGGCTGGGGACTTAGCTCAGTGGTAGAGCATCCCTGTGTTCCATCTCCAGTATTGCAAAAATTTAAAACAACAAATAAAATTTTTAAAATATGCCATTTGAGAAAAATGTGGAAAAAATAAAAGTTTTAAGTAGCCAACTAAAAATGATTTCTATACCACATTCTGATATACATATCTGTTTGAATGTGATGTTAGGATTATTGTTACATGTGCTTCATTAGATGGAGGAATCTGAGGAGGTTCTGATAAATACCTACAAGGAGGCTCACAGGAGCCAATGCAGGCATGTCACTGGATCCCACATCTCATGTGCTAGCTACCCTGTTCTTTTCAGGAACTTTTCCTGTAGCAAACAGGCATTTAAGATGCTGTTCTTTATGACTTTTTTGATTTACCTCTCAAAACATTACAGGATGGCATTCAGATATTATTACTACATTGGTTTTAGCCCTCTATGTGTGGGGACTTCATTTCAAGATACAGGTGTCATTGAGACTCCCCACTTTTGGGAAGAAGGAAGGGGGACTTGTTCCAGAGGGCTTGTCTACAACTGGGCTTGTATCAAAAGAGAAGTGTTTTGAACCCTCCTCACCTCCCTTGGGAGAATAAATGCTTAGCAGTTGAGATACAATTGAAACTTATCTGCAATAGGTTCAATATGCAGGTCCCTCTCTGTTCTTTGTTAATAACAGCAGTGTTGCTATTTTGGACACCGATTTAATTGCGAGATTGATAAGCATTAACTGTTATATGTATTATAATTTGTAGACATTTTCTTTTAAGAAAGGTACATACTTTTTTAAAGTCCATTTGTTTCTTATTGAGAAGTTAGGAATTTTAAGGCATGTTATTATGGTGTCCTGAACGGTAACCATAATTTGGAGAAACCTTCCCAACCCAGTGGGTTTGTCAGGACACTTGAATATGTAACCAAATTGTAGCTGGTATGATATCCTCTTTTATTAGCAAGTCCATCTTGCCTAGAGTTGTAGAGGATAGAGAGAACATTTGTCTGAGCATTGGGTGGAGGTGGAGGTGAAGGATATGGGTAAATATGTACTAATTGGCAATGTTTCAGTATGGAAAAATGGTAAGGTGCTAATACCATATTATTTTCTCAGACTGATGTCTTTTTCCTACTATTTCAGGATTTTTTTTCCTTTAATTTACATATGAAAACACGGTTAAGAATAGTCACCTAAATTTTATATAAGTTGAGATACTGGTTTAATAGATTTGGTAGAAACAAAACATATTATTATATGGTATACTGGTTATATACATGTTATACTGGTATTAGAATTGGGACAAGAGGAGTGGTGGTACAGAACCTAATATGATAGATACCACATCTCCTGAAATCCCCATTTTTTTGTTGAGAGAATTTCTTTATGGTTAGAGTATATTTAAAATCAGCACCCTGAACTCCTAGAAAAGAATGCTAAGCATATATAACTGGTTCCTAAGGTTGACTAGATCCATCATATCATGAATATAGAGGATTTTAGTTGATAATAACCAGAGACAGGAACATACCCGCTTAAATTTCCCAGAGACCTTGTTCTGAAGTCTGCTACAGTTGGTACTGATCTGATAGGAAATGCTTTTAATTGTTTTTCCACTTTGAAGAACTGGATGAGATTCTGCCAATGTGATGACACATATTCTACAAGGAGAAAAAAATTGATCCCATGTTAATTCTTGGTGTAATTATTCCTCCTATAACAGTGTTCCTACCTGCACGAGACTATTTGAACTGACATTTGTTTAGTCAAACTATCATCCCCCTTCTTTTTCTTTTGGCTATTATTAGAGCCTAACTATAGTATGGGAATACAATAATAATAGATGAGAGAGTGGATTTAATTTCCTTTCTAGGAAAGTGAACTGCAGCAGAGGGATCACTGAGGATGTGTTCTATTTGGATGTTTGGTTAATCAAGATTATTTGTTCAATTTCTGCCAACCAAATTCCTATAATAATATTATTTCAACATAGTAGAAGGTAATTTGGTGATGTTCATTTAATAAGCTGTTGTTTAATCCAAGACCATACCAGGCTAAATACCAGGAAAAAAGAAGAAAATGGCTTTGATAATTTATAATCTGATTGGCTTACCGGTTAGAGTGCTGTAGTATACAGTGATCCTCACAGGGTTTTCCTTTGACATCTAGAAGACCAAATAAGTTTGTTGGTTGCCATTATGTGACACTTGTTTTGTTTCACTAAGACAATTACGAACATCAGACACATGCTGATCATTGGTATCTTTTAATCAATTAAAAAATATAAAGTTTTTGTTTAAAGTATTTAAATGGAACAGACCCACAAGAATCATTTATTCAATGTCCCACAAGAATCATTTATTCAATGTTAAGGTGAGTAACTCCTTCCTTCATCTGGCTTTTGTCCTTACTTTAAAATGATTATATCCATTATTTCTGTTAAAGAAATGTGACTAATTAGTGTCACATTCCTTATCCTACACTAGCCTTTTTTTAAAACTCTCCTGATGTTAGCAGAGAAAGTCTCACATTCCAGGAAAACCCCTCAGTACTGTGTGAACCAGATGGCCATTTACCCTAAATTTGACCAACAGAAAAACAAGCTATAATATTTTAAAAAATGAGTACACCCATTATTCCTGACTGACAAAGGGAGAAAGTAGGGATTAGGTTAGAGTTCCCAGTGATGCTCCTGCCACTGGTATTTACAGGTTACACAAAACACTAATTACAACAGGAATGCCTCCTTCTGTATGACAAAGTGGACACCACTAGCGGACAATGGATGTAGATTCTGAATGTTTACATCCCTTCTGCCTCTACCTGCTTTGCTCTGCTAATTCTAAGGAAGTGGCTATTTTCTGCCCCAGACACTCAAGGGCCTTTACAATCTAGCCCCATCCTATCTTGGCTGTTTAGCCTACGCGTTTTCCGGAAAGCAACCCACTGGGGCTCGCAGTGCACCCGCCAAGCCCAGAAGGCGCCCGGCTGTATTTCGAGTTTCCAAGTCTTTGCAGATGTCATTGCCGCGGCCTAGAGCGGAGCACTGAGGTCGGGCTCCTCCTGACGCCGGGAGGATGCGCCGGGACAGCGTTTGTGATTTACGGTCTGTTGCAGTAGTCCCCGCAGCAGCCCCCGCAGGATCAGGCCGATGTGGCCAAGCAGAGACTGCCCTCTTCCCGCGTTTACCTGCTTTGTACCAGCGAGTGAAGTAACGATCCACGAGCGACGGCACCGCGGGCTCTGCGGTCGCGGGCTCGGTGGCTGCGGGCTCGGTAGCCATGGCGACCTCCCGCGCCGCGGCCCCCGCCCTCCCGGACCTCAGCGCTTCCTCCCTGCAGGTCACCGCCAAAGAAGTTCTTCCGGCGCGCGGCCCGCACGTGTGCCGCTCCCTAGCCCACCGGCTCCGCCCACTGCCCCGCCCGCTACCGTGCGTGGGTTCTAGTGTCAAGCTCCGGATCAAATAAAATAGCGGGTGCGGGAGGACGGAAGCCAGCGCAGACCCTCTAGCTCCACCTCCCCGGGGCTACTGAGAAGGCTACGGCTATTGACGCAGGAAGCCGCCCCCAGCCTGGCCACGCCCCTTGCGCTGCGTGGCGTCACGCCCGCGCCGCCTCGCTCTTGAGCCTGGGTCACGCTGTTTGCTGCTCTGCTGCGTTACGGCGTCTACGCCTACCGTCCGGTGGCTACCCCGAGAGGGTCATTGCGCGCGGTGAGAGCTCGGAAGCTCGGACAGAGGCCCGTGCGCACGCTGCGGGCCTCCGAGCGCCGCGCAGGTGAGGTATCCGTTCGTGCGCGGTATCCCGAGTTGCGGCACTGGACCGGGCCCTGTCCACCCTGTGGCGTCCTGGTGTCGTGCTCCAGGAGGCTCCTCTGCCCGCTGCAGACTGGGAACAGAGTGAAGCGTGGGCTGCTTCTTCCCTCAAGCCTTGGATTCTTTTTGCAGACTTTTCCCCCGCGGTCATCTGGGGCGCTTCGGGGTCTCGCAGCCTGGGAAGGACTTGCTGTTGTCCAGCTGCGCTTAACCCAGCCTCCAGATTCTTTGCAGGGAATACATAATAACTGCCGAAAGTGAATTGATTAATCCATGATGGAAGGCAGTGGTTACTAGAGGGTCGGGAGCTGTGCTGCGGGTCCCTTCTAGCCTCTGGGATTTTTATTTTATTTTTTTGTGGAAGTAGTGTCTCCTGTGCTTCTGTATTCAGTGTGGTTTGTTATATGGCTTACTCCTCCTTCCCCAGCTAAACAGTTACGGCAGTGACTGTGTAATCTTTATCTTCAGATCCTACCACTTAGTAAGTTTTGATGTCACAAACCAGATCGTTGCATAAGGTGTTTTAGTATGGGGACAGAGTAAAAGTGCCAAGTCCCAAAATAGGATGAATTGTTTTGTGGAAGAATAGCAAGCCTTTTGTTTTTCACATTGTATTTGATATGCTTGTGATAACAATGTTGGGTTACCAATGTGGATTTAATGCAGTTGAGACAAGTTATTCACAGCTAGGCATTTAGTCTACTTTATCTTCATAGTAGTGATCTCTTAGTACTTTTAGTTATGGGTACAATGATTAGTCCAGAGATTGGTAGATGAAGAGCAAAGGAAGAAAATGAAGGAGCTGTCAGAAAATTTTAATGATCCAGGGTTGATCAGTGATGTGGCGGGATCTTTAGCAGTTTGAAGGACTGGGAAGAGTTGAATCTGGAGGCAGGGAAATTGGAGGTTGCTGATGTCAAAGAGTACTAACAGGCCAACGTCCTGGGGGCATTTGGAAGATATTCCTTTCCTAGCCTCCAAAGAACTGGGGTTATGTCTTCCTCTGAAAAGTAAGGGAGAAAAGATGGTGGGTGTGAAAATTCAGAAAGTTTATTTTCAGACTAAAGGGATTAGGGTGGGAGGGGATTAATGAGCTTGTCTTGGCTAGCAGTGAACTCACTGATTTTGAAAACTTGGTGATCTCAAAACCCAAGTTGTTTGCTGTGTTTGTCAGGGTCCAGTCAGAAAAGTAGAAACCACACAGTATTTCAGGAGAAGTGAATGTGAAGAATTAGTTAAGTGCTTGTTGGAGGAACCAAAGTGAAATGAGCAGTGAAGTGGCGTAAAAGGTAAGCTGAAGGAAACTGCTACAATATGTAGGTAGAGTGGGGGTCAAAACAAGGAACAATGTTGGGGACGTCAGGCTCTAAACCTTGGAGCAAAGGCACTGCAAAGCCTCAGACTTCAGGTGTTGAACTCAGGAACTCAGGAGATGCCCACTGGTCCAGATTTCAGAGGCCTGGAGGTAGGTGGGGCCTGCCTGGGGGACATTCTACCTCTGGGGCTGGAATTGATGGGGCTGATTCTGGAAGTGCCAGAGATGAGGGAAGAGGCCCCTACAAGGGTGAGGGCCCATTGCTGGGGTGAAAGTGACAGGAACCACAAGTTAATAGAAAAAATAATAAAGCAAAATTTCTTTTGACTTACCTTCCCATTTTCTTATCCACAGGTTAATGGTGAATGGAATTCAAAGTCACAGGGAGGCTTGTAGAGACATGATAATCTGATTATGACAATAGTAACAGCATATGCTATGGTTTGAATGTGCCCCCTGCCCATCCATGTGTTGGAAACTTAATTTGCAGTGCAACAATGTTCTTGTACCTTTAAGAGGTGACAGCATGAGTATCAGATAAACCGGTGTGAAAACCCACTAGGACACTGCACAGTGGCCTCTGTTGCCTATCCTTATTGCTCTTACTCTGTCCCTTGCTCACTCCCCTTGCTAGGGAGTCTTTCTTCTCACATCTGCCTTTCAGTTATGTCAGTGGTCATCTTTAAAGACAAAAGACGTGAATTTTATGATTGGAAAAACCCAAGCCTTATGTAATTATGTTTAAATGAAAAATCTGCATGGTA
Organism: Geosciurus inauris; assembly: GCA_004024805.1. Taxonomy (NCBI): domain Eukaryota; kingdom Metazoa; phylum Chordata; class Mammalia; order Rodentia; family Sciuridae; genus Geosciurus; species Geosciurus inauris. Next base: position 9,209 of record PVHX01003156.1, read on the forward strand.
TAATTTGGTTCAAATAATTTTCAGAAGTTCTTGAATATAATGTCACCAAAACTTGGTAAAGTCATTGTTTGCTTTGGTTTTCTTTCTCATTCTCACCATGTGTGATCTTGCTTTCTCTTAACCCTCATTATATATCATTCCTTTTACACTTGACATCTGCCTAATACCATAGGCTTGATTCATCTTTATTTGTTTAGTGTCATAAGCATGAGATGCCAAGAGGAGAGAATTCACCTTGGATTAAGTTGACAGGCCAGTGTGACCTGTGTAATTACACAGGTCCATCCTTAACATGTTACAGACTTCAGTCATAAACCTTAAAGGATTAGAATATAAACACCCAGCACATTAATATTTTTTCCCTACTTAGATAATTTTGAGTGTTAAAGCAAGTCTGATTTTGCCAGACCAAAGTAGATGTCATATGTAGCATGCTTTTCTCACCTTTTCTGCATTGGTAAAACTTAGCCAGGAAAATGAAGTTTCTTGAAATATCTCCATCGGGCCATCGAACTTTTCAAGATGTTCATCATCATTTTGAAGGAAACTTGTCATTTCACAGTATCATCTTTTCCACTTGATAACAGTAAATGCTTTTATTTAAATTTTTATTTTATATGTATATAATGCAGTTTATTAGTAAATGTGCCTGGTGAAATTTTTGTTTTTTGAGGGGTACCAGGGATTGAACTCAGGGGCACAGGGCCACTGAGCCACATCCCCAGCCCTATTTTGTATTTTATTTAGAGACAAGGTCTCACTGAGTTGTTTAGTGCCTCGCCTTTACTGAGGCTGGCTTTGAACTTGTGATCCTCCTGCCTCAGCCTCCAGAGCCACGGGGATTACAGGTGTGCACCACTGTGCCTGGCTGTGCCTGTTGAATATTAAAGTTATTTTATTACAGATTCCTGTCAATTGCCAGTATACATACAGAGATTTCTATATAGTTCTAATCAATGGGGTATTTTTTTCCTTATGACTTTATAAATCTGTCAGATTATAAATATATGCTATATGCAAAAATAAAACCTTTTCCCATTTTGTGTTTTTCTACTTTAACTGATGTTAAATACTTTTTCAAAAAAACCCTGAAGTTCAGACTCCTGTCTTTCCTACAGAATAAGAATAAAATTGGTTTCAGAATCCCCAGTTTATAGACCAGAGCTCTGCAGTAAGTTTGCCTCCACATCTGCATGTGGATGTATGTTCAGATAAGTAGGTTTTCTCCCTTGCTTGTTCCATCTACTGTTTCTCTACCCCTGGAATCATTAGACTTTATGTGAGTGTGGTCATTTGCTTATGTTAAGCTGTTCCTTTCTCTTTTAGGGATTAATGCTTCATCAAGGAAAGTTTTGTATTTTCCTCTTGGGCATTGCTTCATCATGCGAAATCTAAAGTTGTTTCGGACTCTGGAGTTCAGGGATATTCAAGCACTAGGGAAACCTCAGTGCTTCTCTCTCCGAACTGAGCAAGGAACAGTGCTCATTGGCTCAGAGTGTGGACTGATAGAAGTAGATCCTGTCACAAGAGAAGTAAGTTATTGATGGAAAATGCTAGCATTTGGCATCATCTCTGATTTGTTTTCTTTCAGCTTCCGTCCCCCAAATAGTCTTCCTTTATATCTTAATGAATTTACATCTTCCTTAATAAACATTGTTTGTTTTTTATAGATGGCATACTAGATATAGCTTAAAAAGTAACCTCTGCTACTATTAAGCTAAGTTGGCAAAGCTCTGACTTTATATTTTGTATGGGCTTCCTCCTTTTTACCCTTTCTATAGGGTAAGAACTATTATAACAGTGGTTTTCACCTAGGAATGCACATGAAAATTTGAACTCTTTAATTTTATTTATGTATTTATTACTTTGCAGTGCTGGGTTGAGCTCTGGGCCTCTGCATGCTAAGCACTCATTCTGCCACTGGGCTATATTCCTAGGCCTATCCACTGTACTTTTTGAAAATATATTTGGGCCTCTATCCCACACTAGCTAAATCCCAATCTTCAGTGCTGGATTTTACCATGTAAGTTTCTGAAGGTTGTATGGGTTGGTTTTGATATATTCCCTTGTTGTATTTTGCTACTTGTGTGTTTTGAGAGATTATATTGTATTGCTTTTCCCCCTTATTACAGAGATCTTAGAAAACCAGAGTATGGAGCTAGGGATGAAGCCCAGTTCATGCACAAGGCTCTGAATATGATCCCTAATACCACACACACACACACACACACAAGCCACAGTATTTGGTTTGGTCTTTTATTAGATGCTTTAAAAGAGACTATACTTCTTGTCTCTGTGTGTGTTTGACAAGAAGGCCATATTACATGTTTTTCTTGTTAAAAATGGTAAGAGTTGTTATAGATGGTAGAGTTAAAATATTTCTCGAATGAAAATTTGGATTTTAATCTAGAAATAAATTTTTGAAAGCCTTTATGTTATGAAAGAAGTGTTAGAAAGTATTTTATTTCTGACAAAGTTGTGATTGTTCTTTATAGTAGACTGGGTTAATTTGCTTATGTTTTTGCTCTGGTGAAAGGTGAAAAATGAAATTTCTTTGGTGGCAGAAGGCTTTCTTCCAGAGGATGGAAGTGGCTGCATTATTGGTATTCAGGACTTGCTGGATCAGGAATCTGTGTGTGTGGCAACAGCGTCTGGAGACGTCATACTCTGCAATCTCAGCACACAACAGGTGAGAAGAGACCAGTGAGGAGGAAGTCACAAGATGCTCAACTGAGCCACTTGTGTTGAGGTTTTCAATTCATAGTGGTAATATTAAGCCTTTGTAAATTAGAATCTTTGCATTGTGTATTTCTTTATACAAGGCAAGGCTTTAGGTATATTTCAGGATTTTCAAAAATTCAGTTTTGTCTACTGCATCTATTAATCAAAATAATTGGGACATTCTGAATTAGAGCTTAAATAAAATAAGAACTGACCATTCTTGTATGGTGTAGACTACCTCTGATCAGAATTTCATCCTGAGTTGTAATTTTTATTTCTCAATTTAGGAAGTCTGAAATGTCTATGTGGCTTATGTTTTCTGTTATAAATTCTGATGGACCGTCTGCAGACTCCCTGAACTAAAAGCACTATAGTGATACACTATCATTGCAGGCATATCTTAAGCCTACCAGCAGAGATAGATTTCAACCAATTGCTTCTTTCTCTACCATAAAGTCAAATTTTCTGAATTTCCATTCTAACCTTTTAACCACAAGAATTCTAATTACAATCACCTCATCTTTTTAAATCTTCTTTGATAACCTCATTAGTTGTCATCTCTTTAATGTTGAGATGAGTTTTAGTATTGTTAATACTAGCATAATAATAACAGCTTATGTGTATTAAATATGTGCAATGTGCCAGGCACTTTTTCAAGTGCTTTTCATGCAAAATTTTATTTGTTCTTCACTCTGGCCTTATGAAGTAGATTGTTGTTCCTAGTCTTCAGAAGAAGAAATTGAAGCACAGAGAACTTAGTAACGAAGCGAAGGTCACACAGTGATCAGACCGGAATTTGAACTCTTGCAGTCTAAATATGGCACTTTCATTTTTAACCACTGCATTTCAAACATTATTAATAAGCCTTACTTTTGGTTCATGGTGGGAAGTATCAAAAGCTATCACATACAACTTTGTATTTCTCATATTTAAAAGTAGGCGTTAATGTTCAAAATGTTTTGTGTAATTTTTCCTAATTACTGGGTGCCATTTAACTGCATTTAATGGGGCTTTTTGTGCTGCTTTGTGACTTTTTGATTATCTATAAGATGAGCCTGTTTTTATTGCCGTATAAGATCTCTTACTACCTGCTCCCCGCGCTTTCATCTTCATGCCCACTCCTGTGGATGCGTGGGCCTTAGGCTCTGGCACAGCTGATTTGTAACTGCTCTTAATGCCTTTGTGTCTCAACATTGTGTTTTCCCTCCTGATCTTTCTCTTCTCCTGGCTCTGTTGTCATTCTGAGCTTTGCAGAACAACTTTGCTAGACTCTCTTGAGCTGCTTGTTGTTTCTCCTGAGACCCGTTTTACTTCCTAGAGACCTAGAGTTGTGGTGTTTTCTCCCTCCTGAGACAGCTCTGGGGAATAAGGGTGTCCATTCTAAACCCCGTGCCTAATATCATGTTTCTGGTTTCTTGATCCTTGTTACAGAAGACATGTTTGTTGAATAAATTTACCTCTGTATGCTTATTTTCTGTTGTTTTGATTGAGGCCATAATAAACCTTCACAGGGACACTAGTGTTCTAACTTCCCTTTTCAACTCTCTCCTTTGCAGCTGGAATGTGTTGGGAGTGTGGCCAGTGGCATCTCTGTCATGAGCTGGAGTCCTGACCAAGAGCTGGTGCTTCTTGCCACAGGTGAGCTGGTCCCTGGTGCCCAACTGAACTGTGATGCCTATATTATAATGTGGAGTGAATGATTTTCTGACTTAAATTTTATCTCTGTATAGTTACAAAAAGGTGTTTAATGAAACTTTTTTTGGTCTTTGGGAATAGCAAACAAGTTATGAAGCCTGTGGTAACTACCAAGTCCACAGTTGTAGTTCAAAGTGTCAACATTGTTTATTTTAACCTACTCTCTGAGCAGCAGTTGGTATAAACAGAGTCTGAAAACCCCTTTGTGTTCCTATGTTTTTCCTTGAATCTCTTCATTCTAGATGAGCACTGTAAAGCAGTCTCACTGCTGAGGAAGATAGTGAAAAGGTGTCTGGGAAGCTAGGAATGTTGAAATTAGTGGAGGAAGGTCAGGTGGACTTCTGTATTCAGCTTTGCACACATAAATAGCTGTGGATAAGCACCAGGTGACTGATAAAGCTTTTCTTGTTGTTAGTCAACACCTTTTGGATGCATTCTGACTGCCCTCCGACTGCCCTCCATTCTAGTTCTATAGCATGCAGTGCCACAGATGCCTGTGGAATGGCAAATTTTTTACATGAAAACAAAATCATTCTTGTTTGTGCCCCTCTAAGGTCAGCAGACCCTGATTATGATGACAAGAGACTTTGAACCAGTTATGGAGCAACAAATTCACCAGGATGATTTTGGTGAAAGTGAGTACCGCTTGGGAACATTTTGTGACTTAAAGTTCCTCCTCAATTTTGGTCGTTTACTTTTATACTAATAGCCACATCATAAGCCTGCAGAACTTTATAGCTTAGATCTTCATTAACAAAGTGTTTTATAGCCTAGTTCCTTCAGCCTATCCTAGATCTTAAAAGGCTAACTGTGATGCCTCTCCAGGTCTGAGGGTTGGCCTTGTCAGTAATCTGGGGGATAGAAATCTGTGCCTAAGGTCACATAGATAATTGTTGCTCAAACCCTAGGAGAAGCTTAGGCTAAAAGGGTCTGTATAAGCTAGAATAAGGAGATCATTTCTAGAGTACAGTTTTGGGGAGAAGAAAACAAGAGAGATGGGATAAAAGGCTACTTTCTGTTCCTACTGACTAGATCTGAATTTATATCTTCATGAACATAATCAGATTGTTTTTAAAAATTTTTTTTTAGTTGTAAATGGACACAATATATTTATTTTTATGTGGTGCTGAGGATCAGCCCCTGTGCCTCACACATCCAAGGCAAGTGCTCTACCACTGAGCCACAACCCCAGCCCCTCAGATTGTTTCCTTGCCACGATCTGGCTAAGGTAATTTAGGCATTGAGGCTGTGTGAGTATTGAGGAGGGAGGTGAGAGGAGATGTTCATTGAGTGTAAGAAGCTCTGGACAACTGGAAGGTGCCCAGTTAAAGAGGGTTTTTGGGAGAAGGCATTTCAGTGGTTGCTTAGGTCTTAACTTCATTCCTTTTTGCTCCACTAAGTTGAGAGCATATTTAGACACATGCTACTTACTTAGTCATTCAAAAAACAATACGTTCAGAAATAACTTCCTAGTAGGTACTATGAACCCAACAGTGTGTTTGATGCTATGGATAATGAAAAATGTGTAAGGAGTGTTGATATTGTGTGTAAGTGTTAGGGTTAGCAGAAGGAAGGGAAGGGAAAGAGTTAACTAGAGAGGAAAGACTTCTCAGAGGAGGCCAATTTGAACTGAATCTCAGCTGAACTGGTGTGGTTGAGGGTAAGGATGGGATAGGAGGCCAAGTGAATTAGTCCCTTCTAAGGGAGACATGTTTCAGAGAAGCATCATGGCTTATTCAGGGACCTGTAATTTGGTATACTGGGGTGGTACATGAATGCAGAATAAACAAATACTATGAATTTTATTTTAGTTTTGTGTACTGTGGTAGGGAAGTTTGACATTGAGTCTTTTCCCATTTTTACTGGAAGTTCTTAATAGTACATATATATTTTTTTGTTTGTGTGGAGAAGGAAGATGAGAGAATGATCAGGTATGAGGTTTCTACCGGAATTCAGATGAGATATGAGGAAGGTGAGTGTCAGGCTAGAAGAGAAAATGGATTCAGGAAAAATTTGAGTCTCAGTGAGAATGGGAGTACATTTTTTGGAATTAACTGAGAAGCTAATTATATAATAATATATATGCATGGTTTCCTTCCTGCCATAGGCTAGTTTGAGAAGTACTAGTTTAAAAATTGAAATAAATAGGCTTTGGATGTGTAAGGTAAAGAAAGAGTTTAGTGGTACTCTAGCTAGACCCTTACGAGATGGGAATAGGAATTCTAGTAGCTGAGAGAAAGAGGATGGGCAATTGCTGGTTTATAAAAGGTGGGTGGCGAGTTCTGTTTTGGATTTAAGGGCTATAAAGGCTTGCCATGTTGAATAGGCAAATATAAGGGACTGACGCTCAGGAGAAGCTAGAGCTATGGATTGGCAGTCATTGGTATGTAGGGAGTCCTTCCAATCTTGGGAGCAGATTCAGTGCAGGAAGAGTCTAGAATTCAGGATCCAGGATGGAACTCTGGGGTGTCCAAATTTGAGGATAGTCTGAGAGAAGATAGCCAGCATATGGCTTACCTTGGGATGGGAAAGGTGCTCTGGGCCTGGCTTTTCTATTGACTTTTCCGTAAAAAGCCTAATGCTGCTGGGCACGGTGGCACACACCTGTAATCTCAACACTTTGGGAGGCTGAGACAGGAGAATCACTAGTTCAAAGCCAACCTCAGCAATGGTGAGGTGCTAAGTAACTCAGTGAGACCCTGTCTCTACATAAAACACAAAATAGGGTTGGGGATGTGGCTCAGTGGTGGAGTACCCCTGAGTTCAATTCCCAGTACCAAAAAGGAAAAAAAGAAAAAAAAAAGCCTAATGCTAATGTAGTAAATCTAGGGAAAGTGAGTTTGAGTTAGAATCTTAGGTCTTAGAAATGTCTTTATCAATAGAAAAAGAAAATCACTCTATAGAGTGATGAATATTTTTCCTGTAATCCAAAGGTTGACAAACTTGTTTTGTCAAGAGCTGGAGAGCAGATATTTTTAGCTTTGCAGGCTTTACAATTTGTTGCAGATATTCAACTTTGATTGTTGCAATGTAAAAGCAGTGGTAGGTCTGTCTGTAAAAGCAGATGTTCGGCTGGAACTTGCAGATCCCTGCTGTAACCCTATCTCTTATAGTCTGATCCACTGGGAAAGTTCTCTTGCTTGGTCCTTTACTTCTGTGTGGAAATTTACAGATAGAAGCCCATGGGTGTGCACTAGGATAAGCCTTGCTCTTTGCACATGGCAGCAAGATGTGCTTTGATGTATTACAGTGCTGGGATGAGCCCATGCAAAGTAGGCAGAAAATGGTTGTGTTCACCAATAATTTGCAGAAATTGTGAACAGTTCCGCTTCATCAGAATCAGAGTCAACAGCAATAGGGAAGTATTGGGTCCTGGATCTGGCTGATGCTTTCAGGACCATCATCATATTACCTCTTGCAGATGGATGCCAGATCATACTTCTAGGAACAGAAGAGCTGCTTTGTTTGAGCAGTTCTGACTTTATATTATGTGAGAGAAGCTGTTTTAGAAAGAACCCCAGCCTGGAAGGCAGAGACTTGTGTTCTGATTTTGGGCTTTGCCACAAGAGTACCTCAGTCTCTAAGTTTATATGAGGAGCTAGATTTGAGATCTGTAGTGCCCTTTACCACCATCAGGAAGGTTGGATACTTTTGATTGATTTAAAGCTGGAAATTAGAATTTTATTCTTAGCTCGAGACTTTTTGCTTTGTAGTCAGTGGACATACTGTATATTTCATTTTTCTTACTTGTTAGCTGAGGGTGAGGTTGTTGTCTTGTGTTATCAAGGGAACTTAGAATGTATAAGATGACAGTAAAATGCTTTCCAAAATAAGAGCTTTCAGATTTCTACAAATCACCGTGGTATATGAGATGGAACGTAGGTTTTTCCAGTATTGACTGCTGGTCAATTTATTGAGAGGTCTTAGAGGACCCAAGTAATCATCAGTAGCTAAATTTGTGAATGATAATAATTTTTTTAAATTTCATTTCATGCATCTTATTGGTTGTCTTGCGTGTTCTGAACAAATTGTTCTACAGGCAAGTTTATCACTATTGGATGGGGCAAGAAGGAGACACAGTTCCATGGATCAGAAGGCAGGCAAGCAGCCTTTCAGATGCAATTGGTAAGGTTGATCTGATGGATAAAGAACCTTGACTGGAATAAACAGAAGTTCTACTTCCCAGCAGAAACTCCCAAGTAACCAGTTAGAGGCCAATAATGGGCCGATCTCTTCTGTTGTAGTGAACCTGTAGCTGTTTAGAACTTTCATGGAGTGAGTCTTTTTTGTTATTGCCAGTTGTTTTGTGTGATTTTTGTAAGTGTAGAAACCTGACAGAAATAAAGCCTCCTTGGTGGCCTTTTCTGATGCCTTCCCTGTCCTCTCCAGAGGGCTGCTGTCCCTCACTCACTATTGATTGTTCACATGTGTGTTTTCATGCTTTTCCTTTAGATGTTGAGATGTGTGTGTGTGTGTGTGTGTATATATATATATATTATATATATATATATATATATATATTTTTTTTTTTGTACAGGGGATTGAACTCAGAGGCACTCGACCACTGAGCCACATCCCCAGCCCTATTTTGTGTTTTATGTAGAGACAGGGTCTCACTGAGTTGCATAGCATCTCTCCTTTGCTGAGACTGGTTTTGAACTGGCAATTCTCCTGTCTCAGCCTCTCAAAGTGCTGAGATTACAGGCGTGCACCACTGGGCCTGGCTTTGATATTTTTTATTTATTTTTTTGTTCTTTTTCTAGATATTTTCCTGTTGGATGAAACTCCTTTTCCCTTTTTAATGGAATAGAACATTCTCAAGCTCTCACACTGATGTCTTGATGGCCCCAGACAATCTTTCTAGAAGAGATAAAGATTGAAAAATCTTCTAGTGTAGAAAGCCTCAAAGACAGAGAAATGTGATGCTGGGGGCACCTGGAGAAGTAGCTTCAGGGTTTGCCATCACATTAAGGTTTTAAAAACTATTTTGTTTTGACTTATACAATATAAACATTTTGAAGAGCATTAATTTTAAAATATTAAGATTAATGTCCCAGAAAGATATGCCCTATGTGTCTTCTGGCATATTATCAGGTACTCCCATGCACAACATATGTCTTTATTAGATGTTGAGTTGCTGTGTGACCTTGGCAAGTTTTCTAACATTTCTGATCATTGTTATTTTTATTTGTAAAATGGATGTAAGGATATCTCCATTATATGAGGTGAGTTTGGGAAGTAGTAGTGTATGTGAAATAGCATAGGACAGAGTTTAGGCACTAAGATAATAGTTACTGTCCTTATTTGAGTGGATACATAACTTTTGGAACTTAAAAGCATAAGTTTTATTTCAGAACAATAGTTGTAAGCAAAGTGTACATGGTGGATCTACTTCAGCATTCTCAAAACTGTGCCGACTCATTAGAATCAGTGAAGGATTATTAAAGGGCAGGAATACAACCTCATGTCCTTGGGATAAACTTTTACAGTTGCCCAAGTCAGGACAATCAGTTATGTTACACTGGTTTTTTTTAGTTGTTATTGTTATTATTTTGTACAAGTACTAAAATGGGCAAGGATGAGGGATTGAAGGAACTTAATCAAAGAAACAGTTCTTGCACATCTGTATGATTTTTTTCCTTTAAGCAATAAGTGAACATGCTGTAATTTTCTAAGATCAGATTTTAAATTTAAAAGTAGTACCTTACTGAACTATATTACTGTATGAATGAACCTCATAAATAGGCTAAATGCAAGAAGCCAGTCATGAGACCCCATATTGTAAGTTCCACTTATATATAAATGCTCAGAATAGACAAATTTACAGAGACAGAGGTGGATTAGTGGTTACCTGGAGCTGGGAGTTGTGGGGGCAGGGAGGAAATGACTGCAAATGAGCATGCGATTTCTTTTTTTTTTTTTTTTTTGGTGCTGGGGATTGAACTCAGGGGCACTCGACCATTGAGTCACATCCCCAGCCCTATTTTGTGTTTTATGTAGAGACAGGGTCTCACTGAGTTGCTTAGCGCCTCGCCATTGCTGAGGCTGGCTTTGAACTCGCGATTCTCCTGTCTCAGCCTCCTTAAGTGCTGGGATTACAGGCTTGAGCCACCGCACCCGGCTGATTTCTTTTTGAGGTAATGAAAATGTTCAAAATTTAGATTATGATAATGATTACTCAACTCCAAAAATACTTAAACTTTGAATCATACACATTAATAGAGTATTCAGAATAAGGCAGTTTCCATACTCTGTTAAATTCTGGAGGAAGCATTTTACTTTTGGTACCCACAAGACTGAGAGTTGCCTAATAATGCCAAAATTAGGTTTTATTAATGACATAAATTGATTCAGATAATAAGAGGAAAAAACCCAGAATGCATTCTAATATTTGACATACTATTCAAAAGTTCTAGAAGGATTTTATTTTGTTTTTGAATTTTATTTTTTTGTTGTTGATTTCTGGTCTAAGAGTTTTCTAGAAAGTTTCTTGAGGATTCTTTGAAGCTAGTTTTCTAGATAGCATAAACTCATATGAAAGGTTTATATTTAGTGGCAGAAGGCTGTTGATTCTGGGCCCCATAAAGTCCCTCAGTAACAGTGATATTTCTTCCTCTCTTTAGCATGAATCTGCATTGCCCTGGGATGATCATAGACCACGTGTTACCTGGCGTGGAGATGGGCAGTTTTTTGCTGTGAGTGTTGTTTGCCCAGAAACAGGTATGGAAATAAATTGCAATCAAACAAAACAATTTTTTTTTTTTTTACTGTATTAAGGTCATAGAAAATTTTTTTCCTTTTGCTTTAATATAGAAGAGATAAAGATGTGCTGCTGTAGGTTTTATATGAATTTAAACTTAAGAATTAGATTCTGTGGCCTTCTGATTCAACCTCCCACCTGTTAGATACAAATTTTTAACAAGAGTGATCTAATTTGCTTTGTAAAACCATAACAGCTTCATTTATAAGAAAGTGAAAAGTTGTGACTTGACAGCATGTGTCGTCATGTTTTAAGTATATTTGTTGTCTCCACCTTTCTCCTGCACAGGGGCACGCAAGGTTAGAGTGTGGAACCGAGAGTTTGCTTTGCAGTCAACTAGTGAGCCCGTGGCAGGACTGGGACCAGCTCTGGCCTGGAAGTGAGTGGGAGAAGAAACTTTGGGACTTCTCAGGGAACTTCTTAGAACCAGCATAGGCTTTGGTGGTGCCACTGAGTATTGCTGTTTCTGTGATACAGACGGATATTTGCTTTTTCTTCCTTCACCTCTATCTGGTTTTCCTCTCTCCCTCCCTTCTTTTCTTCTGTTAAATCCAAATTTCTTTTTTGTTTTGTCTTTGTGGTACTGAAGATTGAACCCAGGAGCACTCTACCACTGAGCTACCACCTCAGACCTTTTTTATTTTTTATTTTGAGACAGGGTCTTGCTAAGGTTTGCCAAGACTGACTTCAAACTTGCGATCCTTCTGCTGCAGCCTCCCAAGTTGCTGGGATTACAGGCTTGCCCCTTGCCTGTCTCTAAATCTAATATGAATAGTAGACGTTAGCCTCTTCACAGGTCTCATCACTCCAAAGCCTCATGCATTTTGCCTCCTTACTTTCCAAATAGTTATAGTTATACACAGGGCTTCTGCGAATCCGTTGTAGAAAACAAAATAGTGCTTAGAGGAGAAGTCCTAGTTGGCTCTGTGGGGCAAATGGAACTTTTATGAAAACTAGGAAAAGAGCTCCTTTCTTGGTACAGATTCCCATAGCAAGGGATCTTCTTGCTGAAGAACTTGCAAGCTGGGTTTGGGGTCCTTCTTTTTATGTGCTTCCCTGGACGAGTACCCTTTTGCACATCACTTCTTGCTGGTCTTATGCAGCTGCATATAAATTGTAGATAGAAGAAATACTGCATCTCAGTACATTCTGTTACTGCAAAACCACTAGATCTTTGGGTTTTAGATATCATGTTTTCTATCAACATTTGAGTGGTGTTGGGTGATAGAGCAAGAGAGAAGTATTGTTGAATTAGAACACTGGAGACAAATGTGAATAAGACAAGGGGTGTTGCAAGTCTTAAAAAATACCTGCGTAAGTACGGAATATTTACTGAAGTCATAATTGAAGGAAAAAATAGATGATAGTTTTTAAGACATGAAACTTGGAGTGGTTTATAAAATTCAGTGGTTTTTAAGAGTGACATCTAAGTACAATTTAAATCTGTAAGGCTTGGAGGCGGATAGAGCCTTTGTGCAAATTAAGAAAAGGTACCCTTTCCCTGGGCTGGTGCAGCCAGCCCCACACTAGGGTATACCACTTGCAAAGAGACAAGAGATACATGGGATTTAACACATGAGTATTTTTGTGTATTGATGGTTACTGAAAAAATTCTCTTGCCTGAAATCATCTTGTCTTAAGCTAGCTGACTGAGCTTGGATATACTGACACTTGGGGTTTGATTTAAGACCCTCAGGTAGTTTGATCGCATCTACACAAGATAAACCCAACCAACAGGATGTTGTGTTTCTTGAGAAAAATGGACTTCTTCATGGACACTTTACACTTCCTTTCTTCAAAGATGAGGTTAAGGTAGGTGTCAGTTGTTTGAAATTCAATTTAGAGGACTCTCCTCAGCTTCTCTAGAGGAGGCTTATATTTGATTTGAGGGTATAAATAGAAGCTTCAGAGTAGATAGTAATAAAAGCAGTGGCTTCTGTGACTTTTTTTTTTTTTTTTAAATGAAAGAGAACTTGTTTTTCCAAAAAGACATTGAACAAAAGAAGGGCCTTTCTACTCCACCGTCTATAAAACACACAAAGGAAATAGAAATGCTGTTTTTTATTTTGATAAAACTATAATTTTTTCCAGTTATCATATGTAACATTTAAACTTTAAGCAGCTTGTATGCTAGCAATACAAAGCAGAAGCATCAAATGGTAATCTTTATGTAAAATTTTATCCATTAAGAATATTTTTATTACTTAACCATAATTCCACAATTAATATTTAGAACATAATGAATTTATTTTTAAGCCCTTTATATCTAATGTGCTGCTGTAGGTTTTAGATGAATTTAGAGTTAAGAATTAGACTTCTCACAGATTTGTTTAAGCACTCTGTAGTGTTGGTTGATAATTTACAGCTGGGGATCAGCTCAAGTAGTATGGAAAGAGTTGGTGTGTAAGAGCAGGGAATTTAGCTGTTGTAACAATTTTGAGGTAAATGCATAGCTAAAGGCCAGTGACCTTTTTTTTCCTACTAGGTAAATGACTTGCTCTGGAATGCAGACTCCTCTGTGCTTGCTGTTTGGCTAGAAGACCTTCAGAAAGAAGAACATTCTGCTTTGAAAACCTATGGTGGGACAGTTGTATCTTGGCTTATGTTTCATAAAATGTAGTTGAAAGTGGAGGGTGTGGGTTTTCCTTCATCCCTTCTGTTTAGTCCTTTAGTTGGATCAAAGAAACTGAAGTGATAAGAGATGGGGGAGGGGTTGGGTTTTTTAATCTTAGGGATTTTACTGGTGTATCTCTAGAAAAACAAACAATAGGAGATGTGTGGGGTGGGGAGAACAGAGATATGGGTGGATTTATTTTAAGGAATTGGCTCCTGCACTAGTAGGGATAGCAAGTTTGAAATTTGTGGAGGAGCCTGACAGCCTGGAAACTCAGGGTTTCTATATTACTGTGTTATGTCAGAATTCTTCTTATGGGAAACTTCAGTCTTTGCTTTAAAAAAAAAAAAAAAAGGCCTTCATCTGGGCACTGTGGCACATGCCTTTAATCCCAGCACTTTGGGAGGCTGAGACAGGACAATCCTGAATTCAAAGCCAGCCTCAGCAAGGGCGAGGCGCTAAGCAACTCAGTGAGACCCTGTCTCTAAATAAAACACAAAATTGGGCTGAGGATGTGGCTCAGTGGTCAAGTACCCTTGAGTTCAATCCCTAGTACAAAAAAAAAAAACCATAGGCCTTCGACTCATTGAATGAGTCATCCATATTGTTAGGGGAAATCTGCTTTATTTAGGCAGCTGTTTATAAATGTTAATCAGATCTACAAAATAACCTCAGCAATATCTAGACCAGTGTTCAACCAGGCATCATAGTGTAGCCAAGGTGACACATAAATCATTAGGGCTTTCTCAAGTGGCATTGTTGCAGACAATCAAAACACTAACCAAGCCAGGCACAGTGTGCATGCTTGTAATCCCAGTGATTAGGGAGCCTGAGGCAGGAGGATCTCAAGTTTGAGGCCACTTTGGGCAACTTAGCGAGACGAATGTCTCAAAATAAAAAATAAAAAGGGCTGGGGATGTGGCTCAGTGACAGAGCGCCCTTGGGTTCAATCCCCAGTACTGCAAAAAAACAAAAAACAAACCCAAACAACAAAACAAGAAGAAGAAAACCCTAACCAAAGGAATACTATGGGAGTGAAAGGATTTAGATTGAGTATAAGTAACAATCTATTTTAGACCTTTTAAAATATGTATTTTTAAACATTAATATATAAGAACATTAGAAAGTAAAGATGAGGAAAATCCTCTAACACTAAGTAATAAGCTATTAAAATTTTCTTGTTCTCTAGATTTCTTTGCCTATGTATATCTCAGTAGAGCTATGATTTCATTTTTGTTAAAAGTGTAAATATTATGCATGCTATTTTATGACTTGTTTTGACAGTATCACAAGCATATTTCCATTTCTGGTGTAGATCTTCATAATTTTAAGTTGCTGTATGGTATTTTGTGCCAATTATTAAATTGCTTGCTGTTAGACGTTTAGTTTAATTTCTCATTATTGTCAACAGCAAGATACTGAACATTTTTGTTCATTAATCTTTTTGCTTGTTTATGTTCTAAGTATCTTTTAAGCTTTTTAGTAAGAACTTTTTAAACTGAAATGTCATTAAGAAAATATTCATTCAATAAATAGTTCTCAGTCTTAGCTGAACATTTTGAAAAAATAATGACATCTAGTTGTCATTTCAGAATTGGATTTGATGTGCTGGGATAAGAACTCTATCTCAGTAATTAATTAATTCTTTGCTTTTGGCAGTGTGAAACCAGGCCTTGCAAAATAAAAAATAAAGACAAACTTTCAAGTGATTTTAACATAATATCTGCAATTAAGAACCACTGATTAACCAAGTTGGCAGTGAACAGCTTTATGATGTGCTCAGGATGAAAACATTGCTTGGGACAGCTACAACATCTGTCATCATGGAGCATGAGCCTGTGGTCTAATTTACTAACTTATGGCTCCATGGAGGTCTTGCAGCAGTGTGGTTAGAGAGCTGGGTTCTATATGCTGATATCACAAAGTTAAGAATTAATGAGCAGGCAGGCAGGTTAAGAAAATAAATTTCTTAACTGAATGAAGATTTTAATTTATGTGCTTCATCTTTTAGTAAAGGTCACTTTGGGCATGATTAGATCCTGTGCTTTTAATACCTGTTAGAAAGGATAATTGCATGCATGTTCATCTTCTTTGGACAGCCGAATCATTATTAAGAACAGATAGTCTGGAGCCGGGCGCGGTGGCTCACGCTTGTAATCCCAGCACTCAGGGAGGCTGAGACAGGAGAATCGCGAGTTCAAAGCCAGCCTCAGCAATGGCGAGGTGCTAAGCAACTCAGTGAGACCCTGTCTCTACAAAAAACACAAAATAGGGCTGGGGATGGGGCTTAGTGGTCGAGTGCCCCTGAGTTCAATCCCCAGTACCAAAAAAAAAAAAAAAAAAAAAAAAGAACAGATAGTCTGGGACTTAATTGCAATAAACACCTATAAGAAAATAAGCGTCTAAAGACTAATTCAACACAAGGATGCTAGTCCAGACCTTAGATTGAATATTTTAGTTAGTATTGTCATATACCACATGATGGACATTTGTGTCAAGGTTGGGCCACATAGTCAGCAGTGGTCCCATGAGAGATGCTGTAACCATCTTATTTTTGTAACTGTACTTTATGATGCCCTGTATCAGTGACATTCCCTTACGGTGCATTTCTCAGAATATAATCCTACTGTTAAGTGATGCATGACTGTACTGTTATGATTGCCAGATTATCATTTCCCAACTCTTCATGGAGAACACTTACTAAAACATTGCCTTGTTCTAGTAGCCTTCTTTCATGATCACAGAGTTTGAAGGTAGAGGTAAAACAGAATGTGTACTCTGATCTTTTTTTTTGTACTTCTGATATTATTGATACTTTGACAGTTTCTCCATGGATAATTAACAATTATTAAAGTATTATTTTAATGAAGAGACTGAGTAGGAAGGATTATTTAAAAAAGAAAAAGTTGTCCTGTTCCCGCTAGCAAGTCATATAAATGTGGTCCTCTGTCTAAAAGCCTTCCTTTCATTTTCCTTTGCAGTTCAGCTCTGGACCATTGGAAACTATCACTGGTATCTTAAACAAAGTCTGCCCTTCAGCATCAGTGGGAAGAGCAAGATTGTGTCTCTGATGTGGGACCCGGTGACCCCATACCGGCTGCATGTTCTCTGTCAGGGCTGGCATTACCTCTGCTATGACTGGCACTGGACCACTGACCGGAGCTCAGGAGATAATTTGAGTGACCTGGCAAATGTGGCTGTCATTGATGGAAGTAAGCTGTTAGGAAGTGTGGCCGTGAGACTGCTGGGGAGCCTAGGGCCTGCAGATGTGGTGGTTTGACCAGAATTGTGGGGAAGTCTGTTTGGGTTGTCTGCTCTATTTTTATTCATTTGTTTTTTGGAATGCCATTTGGTGGGGTATATACTCTCTTGAGAACTGTATTCCCCTACCTCACCCCATCCCTCTTGTACTGTATCCATGGCTTTCATAGTTTACTTATCTGGCTTTTGAAGACTTTGCAAATTTTGACCTTTGTAGAGAAGATAACAGAGAGTCTTGTGGGAGTGGCTATGTTAGCTATGTCTGTCTATCCCAACACAGACTTAATGTTGACCCTCGCTCCCCTTGACCTGTGTTGCTTTGTTTCCTGACATAAACATCTGCGAATTAATTATATCCTTCTTATTTCAGTTTAAGTCATAGACATTTGTCAGTATGGGGATGAGATTTGTATTTTATAATTACATGGAAGGGATTTTGGGGGGTGTTGAATTGGTGAGTCCTGTAATCACCTGTATAGATAGTTTACTTATTGTTGATAACATAAAAGGCACTCTTTTTTCTTTTTTTTTTTGGTAACAGGGATTGAACTCAGGGGCACTCGACCACTGAGCCACATCCCCAACCCTATTTTGTGTTTTATGTAGAGACAGGGTCTCACTGAGTTGCTTAGCACCTCGCCCTTGCTGAGGCTGGCTTTGAATTCGCGATTCTTCTGACTCACCCTCCCAAAGTGCTGGGATTATGAATGTGCATCACTGCGCCTAGCATAAGGCACTCCTGCTTATAAGATGATAACCTGAGTCGGTACATAATTCATGTTCTATGTAGTGGTCTCATACTGATATTATAATTATGTGTTATGTTAATTAAGTACACATGGTTCTTAATTAGTTCTTAGTTTTACTTTATCATCAAATGCACACATAGGAAAGCACTTTTAAGAATTTGAAGCTGTTGATTCCCTTGGTTTTTGCTGGCTTGGCTACAGGTCCAGATAAAGGTTTAAAGCTAGAATTCTGATCTTTTGGCCTTTTTGCCTTAGTTTCTGGTACCTGAAACTTCTAGGTCCAGAGATGGATTTCTCTAGGTCTGGAGGTGACAATGACCAGATACAGACAAAACCTGTGACATTTACTGCCCCCTACCAAGCTGTTCTTAAACTTACTCATGAAAGAAACACCAAAAGTTACATTTTAAGAACTGCTGTATATTTTCTGCCACCATTCTTACCTAGAGGTGCAGTTATGTTCAGATGCCTTGTTTTCAGACTGAATATCCAAACATCTAATCTTTTCTTTGTTTTTCATGTATAGACAGGGTATTGGTGACAGTCTTCCGGCAGACTGTGATTCCACCTCCCATGTGTACCTACCGGCTGCTGCTTCCACACCCAGCGAATCAAGTCATGTTCTCTGCGCACCCTAAAAAGAGTAACGACCTTGCTGTTCTAGATGCCAGTAACCAGATTTCTGTTTACAAATGTGGTATGTTAAGAAAGACTGTTCCCAAAATGTTCTAAATCTAGTGCCCCTTACTCCTGCACAAAAGTAAATTCTAATTAGATCTTGTTTCAGAAAATTTTGAAGTATTTAATTGGCTGTGTTTTGTTATTTCTCCTAAATTCTACTTTAGCTTATGAGAGCATTTCCTTTGCCTTACTGACTTGGAGAGTCAGTTAAGAATAACCTTCAACTCTGGGAATAACAAACATAGTGTCTTATTATGTCTTTAACTTGTTTTACTGTTTTTGTTGATGTTACAAACATCCCCTAGGAACTATGTCAGGGATGGGCTTTTCCTGCTCTGTAGCTGAGGGCGCTCAGTGTCAGAGGGTTTGCAGTTCACTTGAGCAAGAACGGGTGAGGACCTTGGTGCATGTGTTCCAGCTTCTACTCCAGTTGTTCTACTATTGTCAGTTCCTTGTTGTTTTCCTGATGTATTGGAAAACCTGAAATTTTGTTTTTATTTGTGACTTCTGTGGTTGTGTCATAGTAAATGGGCATATGGTAGGGGTAGCCTTGTTTGTAGTATCTTCTAAATTTTCAGCTAAGAAAAGCCTAGATAGCTGCTGAGAGGGAATAATAAAAACTGATTAATTCATTCTGGAATTTCCTATTTTCACTTCAGCTTTCCTGTTAAGTCAACAGCTTGCTATTGATTTGAATCCTATCTGAATGTATCAGTTTCTCTGATTTTAGTTTTACTCTGTAAAATACTGTTACAATTCCTCTTTAAAATATCTTTTATAAAATAATGTAAGTATGCTCATTATCAAGGCCATATAATTCTATCTGGTGGCAAGTGCTATGGAGAAAAATTAAGCAAGATGTGATATAGGGAGGACTTCAGGATAGGGCCCTCCTGGGAAAAGGGAGCTTTTGTATTTAGGGTGACTAGGGAAGCCTTCTCTGTGAAGGTGACATGGTGAGAATCAGAGTGGAAGCCATGCAGACATGTGGAGTGAGAGCATTCCAGGCCAAGTGAGAAGCAACTGTAGTGACTCCTATTATGTTTGGGAAATAGCCAGGAGGTCAGGGGACTGCAGCAGAGCAAATGAGGCATAGAGGTAGGTCATAGCAACAGCTCTTGGAGATCCTTGAAGACTCTGACTCTGACTTTGACTCATAGAGGGGTTGGAACAGAGGAATGCAGTGTCTTGACTGAATTTTTTAAGGATTGCATTTTCTGCTGTGCAGTGAATAAACTGGGTCAAGAATGGAAAAAGAAATTTATCTTTTAAGCATTGAAGCATTTGTGTGGGATTTCAGAGGTTATTGAGAGATGATTGTGGGACAGTGGAGGAAATTACACTGGGGTGAGAAGGTATTCCCTCCACCTGGTCTTTTTGAGATGTGGCCTTCATTGGTGAAGGTCATGACTGACACGATATCATGGGACAGCAGGTTTTGGGTAAGCCTAAAAGAGTTTAAGAAAAAGAGGTTGAGATACAGTTATTTTCTAGCTTGCTTTATCTGCCTTCTAGAACTCAATAATTGCAGGAACCTATTCCCTTAGTGTTAGGAGAAATATTTATAGTTTACAAATGATAATGTTTGTAATTTGTTTCCTAGGTGATAGTCCAAGTGTGGACCCCACGGTGAAACTGGGAGCTGTGGGTGGAAATGGATTTAAAGTTGCCCTCAGAACACCTCATCTGGAAAAGAGATACACGTAGGTTGTTAATTATCTTGGGCCTGGGGGGAAGAGAATCAGCCAGCATTTTGTGTTACATATAGCCAAGTATTATTTACTGTCTGTTGTTCAGTGGAACAAGAGTAGGTGGAGTAGCCAGGCTCTGGTTTTTCAGGCCAGTTGGAGGGGACAGTAACTTTTTGTATTTGAGTACATTATATTCCAATGGATAACAAGGAATGGGAATCATAAGCTGGCCCACAACCTATTCCTTACAACAGCCCTTGATTTTCCAGGGAAAATCACACAGGAAAGGTGGAGGTGAAGATGATAAGGCACAGTTATGTTCTCCTGTTGACAGGGGGATGACCCAGTGCAGCTTCTCTCTTTGCCTCATCCCAGACTCCAAAACTTCTGGGTTTTGTATTTTGAGGATCTCAGGTTGCAACCAGAATATATTTTTCTACTGAAACAGTATTAAAAATAACTGGGCATAATCGAATACCTCAGGTCCAGTATAGGCATTTACAAAATGACACAAACCCAAATTATAATGTCACTTCTGTAAGTGTTTTTCTGAAAAACATTTTGTATGGTATTGAGTACTGATGGATAAGAAGACAAAGTTAGAGAATGGGTAATTGTCCAAGGTTGTAGACCTGATAACTAGAGAATCCAGAATTAAATTCTATTCTATTTCTTTTTTTTTTTTTAAATATTTTTTAGATATACATGGACACAGTGTCTTATTTTGTTTATTTATTTTTATGTGGTGCTGAGGATCGAACCCAGTGCCTCACACGTGCGAGGCAAGCGCTCTGCCACCGAGCCACAACTTCAGCCCCAATTCTGTTCTATTTCATAAGTTCAGTGTTCTTTTTTTTTTCTTCTTCTTCTTCTTTTTGGTACCGGAGATTGAACTCAGGGGCACTCGACCACTGAGCCATATCCCTGGCCCTATTTTGTATATTATTTACAGACAAGGTCTCACTAAGTTGTTCAGCACCTCACTGTTGCTGAAGCTGGCTTTGAACTTGCCTCAACCTCCCGAGCTGGGATTATAGGCATGCCCCACTGCACCCGGCAGTCCAGTGTTCTTAATTACTGATGTAGTCTGTCTCTTGGTAGCATCTGTTACTAAATTAACAGAAATAATTTAGCATAGTGAATAATATAATGTAATAAATAATATGTTTTGGAAACATAGCCATTGTAGTTAATAGATGTATCCAACCTGTGTATGATTTGGGGGCTACCTGTGTCATACTTAGTCATTATTTTTTAATGCTTAGTCGTTTTTAAAGAACATTTACATGCTTATTTTACTTTATAGTTTGTTTCCATTACTATAACAAAACCCTGAGATAATTCAATTTAAAAAAGGAAACGTTTATTTTGGCTTTTAGTTTTGGAGGTTTCAATTCATGACCAATTGGCTGCATTGCTTTGGGCTTGTGGCAGCTTAGAATATTATAGCAAAAGAGTGGTAGAAGAGGCCTGTTTACCTCATGGCTAGATATGAAAAAAAGAAGAGACCAGGGTCTAAGAGTTTTGAAGGCATGTCCTCAGTGACCAAAGATCTTCTTTGTAAATGTTCTTTGCAAACTTTGTAAATGTTCCATCATTTCCCAAGTATCACTGGTTGGGGACCAGGCCTTTAACACATGGGCCTTTAGAGAACATTCCAGATCCAAACTTTAGCACACAGACTTGAAACTACTTGAGGACGGAGATGTAAGGAAAATTAGAAAGCATGAGGCAGTTGAGAATGCAGTTTCATATAAAAAAAAAATTGGGAGGATAACAACCAAATCATTCAAAAAAGGGTTCATAAAGAACATGAATACTTATCTCTATCCTAGAGGAAAGGATTGGTTTGGGGTTGGCAAAAGACTGGGAGAGTGTCAGTGAGAACCAGAGATGGGGGTGATCTTGTATAGACAAAATGCTTTAAGCTGAATGCAATGGAGAGATGGAGTTCAGGAAGAGCTGGTTGAATGGGGAGATCACCCTAGTGACCAGTCTCTTCTGTGAGAGCTGAGAGTTGCCATGACCTAAAAATAAAAAGTTGGATGTGGCTTTTATGGATTCCTATGAGAGGTGGCAAAGACAGTGCCTTGGTCAGGTATATAAATGCTCTGAAGGAAGAGGATATGAGAGACAGGGAGACCATCTTCCAAGCTCATTAGTCATTTTGATGTGAGATGCTTAGAAAAATGCTATTCAGTGGAGACCCAAGTATTACCTGCTGGTGCTTTTGAATGCTAGGAAGTGGTAATGGTGGAACAGCCTGGGGGTTCATTAGTGTAGGCACAGGGACAGGTAATATTCTTGTGTAGCCAGTTTCCTGAAGTGTTCTCTTCAAGTCTGAAGATCTCAGGATATGAGAGATTAATTTAAAATGAAAGCAAACACAAATTCTTAAGCCAGACATATATTGTTTTTGGATTTTCTATTTGGTTTTAGCTCAGGTTTTGTTCTTCCAAATAATTAGGAGTTAACTATATACAAGATGGTTTATTCTTCTTTTATTCAGGAAAGATTTTAAAGGTTAGTTTTATTCATGTCTTGGGTATTCTTCAATATTTAAACCAGAATTCAGTTTGAGAATGGTGAAGACCAAGAAGTAAACCCACTGAAGCTCAGCTTTCTCACCTGGATTGAAGAAGACATTTTCCTGGCCATAAGTCATGGTCAGTCCAGCCCACAATCTGTCATTCACCATTTGACTGTGGTCCCATCTGAGATGGATGAGGAGCAAGGACAGCTCAATGTCAGGTACTGCAGTACTTCCTGTGTTCCACATGTTAAATAAGCAAATGGAATTATGCTTTTGTCTTTTATGAGGGTACCTCTTTGGCTTCTAGTGAGCAAGTTGAGAAGCAACAGCTTTCTTGTTAGATTTAGCAAGAGGGTTAAGTCTGGGCTTGGGGTGTAAGCTCAGTGGTAGCATTCTTGTCTAGCACATATGAGTTCCTGCATTTAATCCTCAGCACTCAAAAAAAAGAGGAATAAGTCAAAGTCAAGTTTTGAGCCATGTCAAAATAACAGACTAAAAAACATATTGGAAGCAGTGAAAAGTAGGACAAATACCAATAAATAAGGGAAAAAACGTTTTTAAGATGTGGTATTTCAATTCATCATCTCCCTACATTACTGCAGAGTAATTGTTAAGACCTCTTAATTGATTTTAGTGAATACAAAGGGTAATGAGAATGGCTGATTTTCATGGAATACACACTCGTGCGTGTGCTTCATTTGAAGTAGTGGCATCAAAGTGCTTTATATTCTATCTGGCATTTGACTGCATTTGCCACTAGAAAGTCTCCATTTTCTTTGCTGAAATTTTACTGCTCCCTGGCCCTGAGTTTGTTTTGATTCTTGACTGCATCTTCATCAGTAATAGATGTCAGTTAGTGAATGCTCTTATCTAGCACTCAAGCCCTCTGATGCAGCAGGTAGCATTTTCTGACCAGCTCCCAGACACTTGAGGTTTCCATTGTCAGGACTTAGCGACCTAATCATTGACTGATACTAATCCCCAGATTCACTTGTCATTAAAACTCTGCTGCTTAGACTTACATTTGGAGAACTCTTAACTGCAAAATCAGGAAACTTTGCTCATTATGTACATAAAACACATTTTAATGCAGTTATTTATTCCTCCTCTGGTTCATGATGCTTCCTGATGTTTTGAGAAAACCTTTTGTGAGTGTGTCCAGATGCCGAATTATTCTGCATTAGATATATGCAGCACTTGAAGTTAACCAGGAGCTTACTTTTTGAAAAGTAGAGCAATTTATACTAGAAATGTGCCAATCATGTAAATTTCTACTTTGTTAAATTTGAAGATTTTTATCATTAGCTTGTAGAAGGAGAGGCTAGGTGCAGTCATTTCCATTGCCTTTAAAGGAAATGAGAAGTCAGAATTTACTTCTGCTGTGACTTTTGTTTTTCAAGACTTTTTTGTTCATGTAAAATGTTAGTGTCTTTGAGGAATATAAAGTCCCTTAGTTTATAGCTTATTAGTAGTTTGCAGTCACTGTGGCTATTCTTTTTAAAAGGTACCCCTTCTGAGTGCTCTCCCCATGTTAACTTGCTTATTTCTCACAGTGCTTCTTTGAAGTCTGTGCTATGGGCACCATCCTTTTTTAGCCTGGCAGCTAAGACACAGAGCAGTTAAGTGGCTAGCCTGAGGTCATGCAAGTGGAGCCAGACGTAATCCCAGCCAGTCCAGCTCCAGGATTTGTTCTTTTACCCTTTGGTCTGATAATTTATCCCCCTAAAATTTGAGGCATTAACAGAGAAATTAGAAATTGTTATAAATTTTAGGTTTCTCAAAGATTAACTTAAAAACACTTTGAATTAAATATTAGCTTTGGTCTCATCTACTTTTATAACTTCCTCTTCAAGAAAGTCTGCTTCTCTGCCTTCACTGACTCAGGAGAAAATGTAATGATAATAAGAGATGCCCCTCTTCTCATCAATAAAGACCCACCGTTTTCCATGAGTGTTGGTGATAGCAATAGAGATACTTAGTGTGCCCATTTTCCTACAGACCAACAGCTTTGTTAATGCAGTTGGTCTTACATTTTAAGAAGACAGATATTGGTACCAGCTATGTCTCATGTATGTCATAAATTATAGTAAGTTGTAATAAGTAGCTGCAAGATTAAGAGTGATGACTTTATAATGTAGACAGTTAGCTTATTGGTGTTATGGAAAATAGTTTCTATCTGTGTTTCTATAAATGTTTGTGTGTATGTGTATGTTGTATTGAAACAGTGCAGCACCAAAGGGCTTATTTAAATAAGCAATGCTGAGACAGAAATTTAGCTAAGTGGGCTAGACAGTCCAAGATAGGACAGGGCAGTAAAATGTTATACAAAGGGGATTTACTTCAGCACCTGGCACATATTAGGTGTTCAACTGATGTTTTGAAGTCATTCAAATACTCCAAAAACCAAGGACTCTTGAAAGAATTAAGGAATCCATCCTTGGTAGAGTCATCTATCCCGGAGCACATATCCACCACAGGAACAAAATAATTCAGACTTTGGGGATGGCACAGAAGATCTCAGAAATGACTATCTCCCAAATTAACAAGTGAATTGCAACTCTGACAGAGAACATGTGGAATGTAATCTTTAAATTGCTTCTTTAAAAGCCTCCTGCTCCCCTTCATGGGCAGAATTACAGCCTCTGGGATAGGAGTCCCCTGTGCTTCTCCTTTGCTAGCAAAGCAGTAAACCTCCTTTTTCCTTTTTCTCAAAAAATAAATAAATAAATAAATAAGCAAGCAATGCTTATTTCTCTTTCTGCTTTGCAAAGTCATTGCAATGTCACTACTTTTGAGAATAATGGCTGTTCATTGCTCTCAACTTGCCCCACTTTTTTTTTTACCTTCAGTTCTTCTGTGACAGTGAATGGGATCATAATCAGTCTGTGTTGCAGTCCCAAGACTAAATCAGTAGCACTGCAGCTGGTTGATGGCCAGATACTGAAGTACCTTTGGGGTGAGTATCAAAGTTTTAGGAAAGCCCGTTTGTGACATGTAAATGTTCAGTTTCTGAGAACATGTACTTGGGATAGCTTGTCAGTATAATGTTGATTGTTAAGGCTTCTTTTTTTTTTTTCCCCTACAATGTTGGGGATTGAACCCAGGGCTTCACACATACTAGGCAAATACTCTACTTCTGACCTACATCCCTCAGCTCAATTGTTAGGTTTTTAACTACCCTGGAAAACTTTTAAACTGCAGACCAGAATTGGCAGGTATATTCTACTACTGTTTTTCTCTTGTAATGAACACAGTATCCTAATGATATCCCAAATACAATGTTTGGTGGTGGGATTTTTCTTTCTTTCTTTCTTTTTGGTTGTTGTTTGTTTGTTTTAAGACCAGTTAGTGATTTATAAACCAAACCTGCTGATCTTGTAGAGTCACCTTCTCTGGCTGTTGAACCGTGGAAGAACTCTGGTGGATTTCCTGTTCAGTTTCCTTATCCATGTACACAGATAGAATTGGCCATGATAGGAGGAGAGGTAAGTGAACAATAGGGCCGGAAAATTTACCACTTAAAAATAGTTACTCAGAGACTGATGGCATTAGGTCTAAAGAACATGGACTTTGGAGTTAGACCTAGGTCTCTACTAAATCACAAGGCATCAATGGGAAAGTTAACTTCCTTTTCCAAACCACACCTTCTTCCTCTATAAAATGGGAAAATCAGTATCTTTCAGGTTTCTGGGGAAAATTAAATGAGATAATGCATGTGATTTGCAAATTTTATCCTTTGTTTACAGAATATCCAAAGTTTAAATATCTTTTTTAGGAAAACATGAATGTGATCTCAAAATTAGTGTTGAGTAGCTTGTCATTCGACAAATATTAGTCTATATACTAGAATGACTGTAATTGGGGTGAGTGGTAGAATACAGTGATTATAAAACAAGACAACCAAGTTAATCCCTGCTCTGAAGTATGTGCTGAGATGTAAAGAAAGCTCTGCTTATAAATGAAGAGTTTCAGGGAGAAGGAACTAGAAACCCCCTGAGCTTGGACAGATCTCGCCTTATCTGGGGGACTGAATGGAGGTGGTATGGCTGGAGCTGAGTGAGACTCCATTGGAGAGAGTTTAGATTTTTTAAATAAAGGTTAGAAAGTTATTCACAATTTATTTATATATATATAATGTTATTTATATATAAATTATTATATATACATTAAATATAAATTATTTATATATATAGTTGTATATGGACACAACGCCTTTACTTTATTTAATTTTATGTGGTGCTGAAGATCGAACCCAGTGCCTCACACATGCAAGGCAAGTGCTCTACCACTGAGCTACAACTCCAGCCCAGCCCTATTCAATGATTTTTAATTCCAGAGTAATGTGTTCTGCTTCATGGTTGATGGCTGCTTTTGGCTGCCTAGAAGAGTAGGTTGGGAAGGATGAGATGGAATGGGGGATCAACACATGGACTGTTGGAGTGGAGAAAATGGGAGGAGAAAAGACATATATTTGAGATAGAGATGATGTGGCTGCTGATGGACAGGATAGCATTGTATTCCATTTTTCATTGGACAATCATGTCTCACTAATTAGAAAGACTTAGATATAAAATCATAGTGCAATAGAACTATGTAATAAAGAAGTTAAACTTAATGAGTTTGAAGTAGAATTGCTTATTTCAGTTTTATTTCTTTGCAGGAATGTGTCCTTGGTCTGACTGATAGGTGTCGCTTTTTCATCAATGATATTGAGGTATAAAGGCTTGATTTGGTGCTGGATCCTTTTCCAAGTGTTGGCTCCAAGGATTATAGCTAGCTTTCTCCCTTGCCTCATTGCAGGTTGCATCAAATATCACATCATTTGCAGTGTATGATGAGTTGTTATTATTGACAACCCATTCCCACACATGCCAGTGTTTTCCCCTGAGGGACACTTCACTTAAAAGTAAGTTTTCAGTGTATGAAATGAGGACAACCACTCTCCCAGTGTCTTTTGTTTTTTGGAGTCTTGATTATTTTTAAAGTCTTCACTTACTTTGGCTTTTTATCAAGGAGTCCTAGGGCTAAAGGCTGTGTGTGTGTGTGTGTGTGTGTGTGTGTTTTCCTTATTTGAAAAGTTAGTTTACTTTCTTTACTATTATTTTGCAGACAGGGACTTATTTCCACTGATGGTGTTTAGAATATAGTAGTAATGCTAAGAAATAGAGAAGCTGAGCCGGGCGCGGTGGCTCAAGCCTATAATCCCAGCACTTAGGGAGGCTGAGACAGGAGAATCGCGAGTTCAAAGCCAGCCTCAGCAATGGCGAGGCACTAAGCAACTCAGTGAGACCCTGTCTCTACGTAAAACACAAAATAGGGCTGGGGATGTGGCTCAGTGGTCGAGTGCCCCTGGGTTCAATCTCCACTACCAAAAAAAAGGAAGAAATAGAGAAGCTGTCCCAGTCACCCTGCATTTTTCCAAATTGTTTCAGAAATTATATATGTGAGTATGTATGAGGACTCTGTAAGAGTGGGGACAACCACAGAATGAGATTGTTTATCAGATGGGCTGATGATCTTGGGGTTGAGTGAGAGAGCAGGGGAACCCAGTTAATTACGCTGTCTCAGATAAAATGTGCAGATTCAAGTACAGTTGATGCAAAGTGGCTTGTCATGACAATTTTTAAGGCCAGTGTATTTTCAGCATTACAGGCAGGTCTGTGCAGTAATTACATGTCTAATGGGGAAGTTCTGCGGAAGGTAGAAAGGGGTTCACGGATTGTGACAGTTGTGCCCCAGGACACAAAGCTTATATTACAGGTAAGCTGATTTTTTAGGCTTGCTGATTCTCATTCAGTCACTACCAAACTAGGCTTAAAGATTGTGTTTTTGGTTCTCTTATCATTTTTAATCATTTATCATAAACCTTTCTGGCTAGGTTGTCTGATAGCTTTATACAAAAGAGTGTTAAAGCTGGATGTGGTGGCACATGCCTGTAATCCCAGCAGCTTGGGAGACTGAGGCAGGAAGATCTTGAGTTGAAAGCCAGCCTCAGCAAAAGCAAGGCACTAAGCAACTCAGTGAGATACTGTCTTTAAATAAAATACAAAATAGGGCTGGGGATGTGGCTCAGTGGTTGAGTGCCCCTGAGTTCTAACCCTGGTACCCGCTCCCCCCATCCCCCAAGAAAGAGTGTTGATATAGGGTCTGACCAGGATGCCTCAAAGGGAAGCTTTTCCCATAAATCAAGATACATATTGGGCACAACTAGATTCTTCCACCACTAACATTGTCATTTAATAAACTTATAGTAGTTCTTTATGAAGAATAGGTAAAATTGACAATTTAAATTTTTTCTACTTTATTAAATTAATGATACTGTTGTTTTAATTTATTTATTTTAAGATGCCAAGGGGAAACTTAGAAGTTGTTCATCATCGAGCCCTCGTTTTAACTCAGATTCGGAAGTGGCTGGACAAGTAAGTGCCATGTATTTGACTAGTTCGTTCATTGTGAATTCTGTGTAGACAACAAGTACTTTAAACTTAGGAGTATGGAAAACCTCCACTACAGATACCTTCAATTAAATTCTCAGACTTTCCTTTTTTTTCCCCCCTCTATTTTTTTATTTTCATATTTTATATTGTAGTGGATATTCTTAGCAGAAAGGATCATGAAGCTCATCACACAAAGGGGCTCCTCCGAACCCAAGGGGATGTCTGGGTTTAACCATGAGTGTAGGTGGCTTGTGAACCCAGGGAAATTGTGTACCAGATGTCTATGTGTGTTCCTCTAGGTAAAAGGCCAAAGCTCACCACAGATTTATGGATGGGCCACTGATCCAGAGAAGCCTAAGTCACTGTCATGAAGGAAGTGATCGAATTTCTGAATCTGTTTGGAGCAAATTTTGTATTATAAAAGTTTATATTATGTTAATCTTTTGTTAAAATATTAGATCTTGGTTCTCTGATTTTTTGCAGTGCAAATGTGGGGACTTTACAAGTCCTTAGACTGCCATGATGACTCAGTCACACCTTTAAGAAGACAAATAACCTCATTTTTTCATTCTGTAAATTCAGAGTAGAAATCAAGTAGTAGTTTGACAATTAGGCTATAATTTGATTATAATTGGTTTATATAAAAAGAAAAATATGCTGGACCCGGGGAGCTTAGTTTTTGTGAAATACCCTATCTCCATTTTCTGTATCCTTTCAGACTTATGTTTAAAGAAGCATTTGAGTGCATGAGAAAACTAAGAATTAATCTCAACTTGATTCATGATCATAACCCTAAGGTAACTTTCTAAGTCTGACATTTATGCTAGCTTACTTAATTACTTCAACTAATGTGATCTGAACTAAAATGTTTATCCTTTTTTTGGTAGGTGTTTCTTGAAAATGTGGAAACCTTCATAAGACAGATAGATTCTGTAAATCATATTAATTTGTTCTTCACGGAATTAAAGTAAGTATTTTGCTAATTCCTGAGTATCATTTCCATATTTTTTTCTCTTGTTAAGGAAATCAAACAAATGGAGAAGGAAAGAATCATTTAGTTTTCAAAAATCATTGTGACTCTTAGATGCTAGTAAGTTTTTTTGTTGTTGTTTTAAGAACAACCTACCTAAAACTGTGAGACTTTATAAGGTGTCATGTAAAATTATTTGGCTGGATTTATAAGTCTGCATATAAAACTGTTTTTTTCTCAGGAGATTAGAATTAAATGGTATCTTTCTCTGCGGTGACTTCTTTCCTACGGTTTTAATGAAGTATTTTAAATGTGGAAAAACTGAGAGAATCGTCCAAATCATCACCCAGATTCTCCAGTTTATATTTTCCTATATGTACTTTATCTGTAATCTGTCCGTCATTCATCTTGTTTTAGACAGATATCAAAGGTTGTAGACATCAGTTCTTTGCCTCCTAGTATTTCACCTTGCATAGCATTAACTAGAGTACATTTTTTGAGTATGGACTGGTTTTGGTCTTTTTGTAAGGGTCAAATTTTTCTGCAGTGAAAGGCATAAGTTTAGCAAATGTATGCTTTCTGTAACCTGAACCCCTAGCCAAGTCAGCATTTCCTTCTTAGAAAGTTCCCTCAAATTCCTTCTCAGTCCTCATGTCCCATCCCTGTTCCAAGTGTTTTACCAGGAGTCAGTTTGCTTGTTCAAGAACCTCATATAAATGGAGTCAAACAGTATTTACTCTTCCTGTGTAAATAAAGTTGTTTTCACTCAACATGTTGTCTTGAGGTTCATCCGTGTTTGTGTATCATTAGTTCCTTCTTTTTTATTGCTCAGTAATATGCCATTGTGTAAATATAATACCAGTCATTTATTCCTATTACTGGACACCTTGATTACCCTCTTTGGATCTAATATGAATATAAATCTGTGAATGTTACTGTATAAGTCTTTTGTAGACATATTTCATTTCTCAGTATTTTAATAATCAACTGTTTTCCAAAGCCATTTTTATTTTTTGTCTTGTAAGCATGCTGGATATACATTAGTAGTTTGATCACTGGGCCATGTGTTAAGTTAGTGACCTGGTTATGCACACTTTTTCTTAGGGAAGAAGATGTCACGAAGACTATGTACCCTCCACCAGTTAATAGCAGCATTCAACTGTCCAGGGATACCAATGAGAAAAAACTTGACCGCATCTGTGATACCATGCGAGCAGCCATGGAGAACATCAACCCTCACAAGTATGGGTGCTGTCATCATTGGCATCTTCTGAATAACAGAGATGTGTAGTTGTCCAGCTTATTCATCCTTCTCATTCTGGTGTTCTTCACTTGTCACCTCAGGTACTGCCTGTCAATACTCACATCTCATGTGAAGAAAACTACCCCAGAATTGGAAATTGTCCTGCAGAAGGTACACGAGCTTCAAGGTAGAGACCTGCTGACAGATAGAGGGTTTAACATGGCCTCAACAGTCCCTGGTCTTCTGAGGTGACCATCACCTCATTGTCACATCCCAGAGTAACAATGTGGCCTTTTGGTCACCATTGTAAGACCTGTTGTTTTTTTTGAGTGGTGCCCTGCAAAGCATGATAAGAGAGTCAAAATTGTATATTCATCTGGTATCCATTTGTTAGAAAAACTTATTACTCCATGTTTCTGGTCATGTTGTTAGGTCTGTGGGGTGTTGTCCCCAAAGGTTCTGTTCTGTTTTGTTTTCTGAAACACCAACAGAAAATGCACCATCTGTTCCTGATGCCGTAAGTGCAGAGGAGGCCTTGAAATACTTACTGCTTCTGGTGGATGTTAATGACTTATATGATCATTCTCTTGGGACCTATGACTTTGATTTGGTCCTCATGGTAGCTGAAAAGTCTCAAAAGGTATGTGGAGTTACTGCTTTGAATCATTTGGGGTCTTGTTTATAAAATTATAGTAGTGTAAACCTCAGCTTCTGAGAGTATAACATCTTGTCTGATAAGCTGTGGGTATAGGACTGAGGCAGTTCTATGAGTCTCTAGAGCCACCACTGAGCCGCATTCTTTTTCATAGTTCTATGCTTATCAAGTGTTTTTATTCCTGGGTTGAGGAAGTGAAATAAAATGATGTCATTATTTCTAAGATTATAGGCACATGTTTGAACTATTATCCTATAAAGGAAATATTATGAGTAATTCATGTGCCACTGCAGTTCTTCATCATGTAGTTCTCTTTTTCAATGTAAAGTAGAAACATGGAAGATAGAAAGACTCAGGACCTCTTTTTCTACCTTTTTGTGTATGCTACAGTCAGAAAGTTTCAGTATTACTTTTTATCTGGGTATTTTTCTTTTTTTTTTTTTGGTACTGGAGATCGAACTCAGGGGCACTGGACCACTGAGACACATCCCCAGCCCTATTTTGTGTTTTATGTAGAGACAGGGTCTCACTGAGTTGCTTAGCGCCTCGCCATTGCTAAGGCTGGCTTTGAACTCACGATTCTCCTGTCTCAGCCTCCCTAAGTGCTAGGATTACAGTCTTGCGCCACCGTACCCAGATTCTTTTTTTTTAAGTTTTAGTCTCTTCCCCTAATAATTTGTTCTTTGCTCTTCCTAGAACTGATATTTCCAAAAAGGAAACTCTGGTCCTTCATTTCTCTGCTTAAAATTCTTCATGAGCTCTTTATTGTCCCTAGGATATGGTTTCACAAGTCGTCACATTGCTTAGGAACCCTTCCACAATCTGTGTACCTCTCTGTTCTCATCTCTTGGCATGTCTGGTTCTTTGCCCATGGAGGAAAGGCAGTGCTTTGTCACCCTCCCCTGCTGCACACTGCCATTTGCCGTTGCAAGTAGTACTGTGTCTGCCACCTGGGCCCACAGGCTTCCACTGCTGCCACCCCGGGAGCCTGGCTAGTTCTCTCCTAGTAAGCACTTCCTCCCGCCTTCCCCCCCTTCAGGGACTGGATGAGATGCTCTCATGTGCTTCTGTGGCACCCAGGGCCTGTCCTTGCATAGTCTGTCTTCCTACAGAGGAAGTTTCCTGAAGTGAAGGGCTAGGTTGCATTCTTTGTACTTCTCCAGTGTTTAATACATATCTGTGGATTGAATAATTTGGCCCAAGTTACCTCCAAATCATAGTAATGAGCATTTAATTATTTCTGTTTTGTTTTTTTCCCAGTATTATTAAATGGCATTCATCCTGTTTGCCCACTGAAATTGCCTTATGAACAGGAAGCATTTCTTCTTTAGGAAGAAAAACAATTGACTTCTAGGGCACAAGGTTAGATATGATATAAAGATGGTAGTGCCAATAAATGTTAGGTTGACAGGGCCTCTGAGTTTTGTGTCAACTCATTATAGTTTACCTTTGTTTTACCTGTGCTCTTAGTAAATGGGGGACACAGAATGTCATGAAAACAGCATCAAAAGCAGTGCCTTGCACTGTTAGGAGAAACTTGGATGCCTTTGTTGCCTAACTTCTAGAGCAAAACCTTTTTTTCCCTCTTAGCCTGTGAGATGAGTGGCTTTTATGAGACTTAGTTAAGGAATAGTCATTATTATTCTACATGTGAACTAACAACACTATATGGGAAAGCATTTTACCAAAACTTCTTCAATGTAGTTTGATTTTAAGTGTTATATAATTAACACAATAGTGCAGTAATAGATTTAAACTTATATTGCTCTGAATTTATTGCTATGGTTAAATATTACATATTTATTTTTATATGTAAATATAAGTAATAATATTCTCTTTTTTTTTTAGGATCCAAAAGAATATCTTCCATTTCTTAATACACTTAAGAAAATGGAAACTAATTACCAGCGGTTCACTATAGACAAATATTTGAAACGGTTTGAAAAGGCCATTGGCCACCTCAGCAAGTGTGGTAAGCTTGAGGATTAGTATGTTTATTTTTGCTTCAAATCTTCTTTGGAACTAGGCAAGGTATAAATTAAAAGTTATTTTAGAAAGAGACTGATTTGATTTCAGTTTCCACTGTTGAAATTTGTAACCATGTTGTCTGTTCACCTTATTTTGCTTTATGTTCTGAAAAGCTGAGGGTAAAGCAAATTGGCTAGGAGGTGCTTCCCAGCCAAGAATGTAGATCAGATCCTTTTTGGGTTATGAGCACGTCCTAAATTCAGTGCTTCAGAGTCAAAGCACTACCCTTCTGGTAGTGTTGGCCACATGGGAGGGAGCCGTGGCCTGTCTGGAATGGGTGGCAAGGCCCTGTCTAGCACCTGAGACACAATTTTAATCGGTGGTGACAGAGTAGAAGACAATGGTGCCTGTTGGTCTCCTTCATCTAGTCCCTCACTTACCTATAGCAGTTTGGATTCTATACTGAGGGCTGCCCTGAGGATAAGGAAGAATCACCTGGGGTGCTTGTTAAGCATTCAGCTCTGGGCTTCTTTGGAGAAACTGATTCAGCTGGTCTGAGGGAAGACCAAGATGTATGTTTAATAAGCTCCCCAGGTGGACAGTGTGGGAAGAATGCAGTGCTTCTCCTGCCTCAGTATCTGCAGTCGTGCTCCAGGTACTTGGATTATGTAAGGTCTTAAAATGTCCTACATTGATTTTGTTTGAGGACCATTGGTATAAATGAAGTCCATTTTGCTTCCAAAGTCTTAAGCCTTATTTGTATGAATCTTATTCCTGCAGGACCTGAGTACTTCCCAGAATGCTTAAATTTAATAAAAGATAAAAATTTGTATAAGGAAGCTCTGAAGTTATATCCGCCAAACTCCCAGCAGTACCAGGTGTGTGGTATGTGAAATGAGGTTCTGTGCTTTGTTAGGAAAAGGGTGAGGGTCCTGTTATGGAACATTGTCCTTAGTTTCCAGTTTTGTCCTGAAACTAGTTAGCCTCATCTTGAACTTTTTATCTGGGGAGATGGCCCTGACCTGTCATGAAGAATCACCCAGGGCACAGACCAAGGGGTTGACCCTGACTCCTTGTCTAGAACACTACAGCTGCTTCCCTCCTGCCCTCCTCTGGTCTAGCCTCATGCTGTAGGATGATCAGGTTGGAAAAATGCACATCTTTCCTCTTTATTTCAGGAGAAAGGGAGATGATTTGTGGGGAGCAGAGCAGGGGAGTGTTTGTTTTTTTAACATATATTTAGCTTTTCTTTATATTTCAAACAACTTTCCTTATAAACTTAATGTGTTATGTGATCCTCATAACCTGATAGGGTGTTGTGGACAGTGTGCAGATGAGGATACAACCTGCCATAGCTACAAAGTGGCAGACCTGGGATATGCAGCCTGGGCTGACCTCCAAGTCCCTGCAGTTTAACTACCACATTGCTATTAGGATTTTCGATTCATCCACAGATTACACACATGCCCCTCTATGAACTAGTCCCTGCCAGTTTTGTTAGCACCAGTTTCTTGCACTCTCCACAGTCCCTGTTACTTGGTATTTCCAAGTAACACTGTGTAACAGTGTCTCTGCCAGCATTCTGCCCTGCCCTTCCTTAAGCTCCATGTTTTTATAGAAATTCTCAGTCTTTTCCAGAAAGCTGTTGTTGGGCTAGGTGTCAAGCACTGAGCTCCCAGAGGACCCTTTTCTTATCTGGCAATTCATTCTCTATCGCCATAAGAGCAGGAACTTGGTGGCAGTTCTTACTTGCTTTATCATTTGTTTGGTTTTATTTTTTTGCATAGCTGTATTATTCTCACTGGCTAGAGTAGCATATATATAGGTACCCAGTAATCACTGAATAAATAAATGATACATCTCCAGTAAAGTTTTAAATGGAAAAATGATTGAACTAAGTGGTCAACCATAGGGTTTTCCCAAGTGATTCAAGAGACTCAATTATAGTGATTAAGGCAACCTACTCTGAAGCTTGGAAGAAATTGTCACATTTCCATGTCTATCCTAACTCTCTTGTTGCCACAGGCTATCAGCATTGCTTATGGGGAGCACCTGATGCAGGAGCAGCTGCATGAGCCAGCAGGGTTTGTGTTTGCCCGTTGTGGTGCCCATTCTAAAGCTCTCTCAGCCTTTCTGACTTGTGGCAGCTGGCAGCAAGCCCTCTGTGTGGCAGCCCAGCTTCATTTGACCAAAGACCAGCTGGCTGACCTTGGTAGAACTCTGGCAGGTAAGCATGGTCATTTCTTTTCTACTTCTTCAAAAGGTTTTTTTATTTGTTTTTGTTTGATTTGGTAATTTTGCAAATAAATTTAAGGCGGCATACCTTGAGCCAGTCCCATGTTTATTTATAAACTTAATTTAGAATGATCTATTCTAAAGCAGGGTAAATGCTAAACTGCTACAACAAGAGTCCCAAAATACAATGGCATACTAAAGAAAGCACTTTCTCAGCAAGCATGGTGGCGCATGCCTGTAATCCTAGCACTTCAGGAGGCTGACACAGGAGAATCGCAAGTTCAAAGCCAGCCTCAACAACAGTGAGGCACTGAGCAACTCAATGAGACCCTGTCTCTACATAAAACACAAAATAGGGCTGGGGGTGTGGCTTAGTGGTCAAGTGCCCCTGAGTTCAATCCTTGGTACCAAAAAACAAACAAACAAAAAAAGCAGTTTCTCACATAAGGACTGATCGATCCTTCCATTGTGAGCCTCTGCAGTCTCTTAGATGGTTACAGCTTGATTCTCTTTGCATCCATATCCCAGTCCTCGGGGAAGTCGGAGAGAGTAATAGGAAGACACTTATTTTTAAGTTGGAAATGACCTGGAAGTTATACTGTCCTTTCTACTCCATATCATTCACCAATATCTATCTGTGGCCACATTTAACAGTGTAGCTGGGTGGCCACGTGCCATGTAAAAAGGTAAAGATGAATTTTGACATGGAGACATTCTGGCGTAGACGTTGATTATTGGAGTCCATGATAGAAATTTCCAGGAATGGAGTGGAAGAAAAGGCCAAATGTATAAGCAGTCTGAAACTGAAGGCAGATTTGTGTCTTCAGGGTCTAGGGATTGAGGATAATACCAAGGTCTGATTTCTTTGAGTGGAGCAGAGGATAAGGAGGCCTGTGAGAAGAGGTGATTAGGACTCTGGCCTTATCAGCAGTGCTTGAAATAAATGAATGATTGGAATAGTTTTTCCCTACCTTTCTCTACTAGTGCATTTTCTGTGTCTAATAGTGCAGTATCACTTACCTATAGACTAGATTGTAAAGAAAAGAGGTTTTTTTGGTTCATAGTTCTGGTTCAGGGTTGAGGGCCCGCATTGGTGAGGGCTTTCTTGTTGGCAGTCCTGAGGTGGTACATGCATCTGTCACATGGAGAGGTGGAGTGTGCTCCCAGGTGTGTTAGTGAAACCAGGTGCAGTGACACACACCTATAATCCCAGCAATTCCCGAGGCTGAGGCAGGAAGATCACAAGTTTAAGGCCAGCCCCAGCATCTTAATGAGACCCTCAGCAATTTAGCAAGACCCTGCCTCAAAATTTAAAAAAACCTAATATCTCTGGGTTCCATCCCTGGTACCAAAACAAACAAACAAACAAATGTGTGTGTGTGTGTTCTGATCTCTTTCCTCCTCCTTATAACACCACTAGTATTAAATCATAAAATCCACACTGATGGCTTAGCTAATTCTAATCAACTCCCCAAAGTCCTACCTCTAAATGCCATAGTTAGGTTAAATTTTCACCCTCTTAACAACCTCACAATGGAGATTAAACTCTAACATGAGCTTCAGAGGGGATAAACCATATTCAAAAAGCCTTGTAAACATTGTTATGGTTTCAAAAGAAAAAAAGCAATCCTGTAAAAATTCTTAATTATAAATTAGGAATTTTTACATGGTTACATATTTATTTTCATATCTTCCTTTGTTATTTGTATTCTTTTTTCTGTGGGCTTAAAAAATGTGTGAGATTGTCACTTTTCTTTTTATGGTTATTAAGATCTGTAGGCTCTTCTATAGTCCCCCTTTTTACAAATGTTGACAATTACTTATTTTTAGGCCTTTTAATTATTCATTCTGGCTCCATCATTACTTTTTTAGAAATTTATACTATTGGTAGTTCATACCTTTGAGCTGTGTTCTTTCTTGGAGGATCTAGTGGCTTCTCTGATATTCTTTACAACCCTTACCATAATGTTTACCGTGTCTTGAGATGGAATATGTCTGGTTCTCTGAGATGAAAGATGTGGAGGCCCCAATCAAGGTCTTGAGCCTTGTACAGTGGAGTCACTTTATATGCCCATTTACCTGAGGCAGTTTACACACGCCAGCAGAAGAAAACTGTAAATAGTGGAGGCAATTCTACCTTTTTTTTTTTTAAGTAATAATATGCCCTGGAGTGAGCATGAGATGAGAGATATGAATCTGCCTGCCTCTTAGTAAAACTTGGGGTCACATATGCCCCTGGTAGGGTGATTTATCTCATCTGGGCTGATTGATAGGAGCTAAGGACGTTGCATGACCTCAAACATAAGCCAGCTACCTCCATCTAGTGCTCAACCAAAGAAACAGCAGTCTCTTCCTATTAAAGGAAGAAATGGATAAGTGAGAGATACCAGGTCAGTTTCCCATATGCATGCATTTTTTTTAAGGCTAATTTTGGCTATGTGATTTTCAAATTCTTTGCTAAATTTAGATGTTAACTTCTAAATGTAATCTAAATTTAGATATTAAGATAGGACACCATGGTATTTGTACTTATTCCCTTTACAGAGACAAAGTACATGGTTTGATATATAATAAAGACAAATTAAAGAATCACTTTAGGCAAAAAAAAAAAATCTGTTCAAGTTTTTTGTCAAATACTTACTGTTATCTTTGCAGGAAAGCTAGTTGAGCAGAGGAAGCACAGTGATGCAGCCATAGTTCTGGAACAGTACGCCCAGGTAAGCTCACTTCTTTCCTTGTAAAGCCCCAGTCAATAAGAAAGGGCTTGCTGGTTGCACTTTACTGACAGTGAAAATTAAAGGAACTGTGGGTAATCATTAGGTCCTAAGATAGTGGGAGGGTCTTCTATCTTGCTGACTTGACTTGGAAATTCAATTTAATACATTTCTAAATACAGATTGATCATCCCTCATTCCAAATACAAAAAACTTCAAAATATGAAACTTTTCGAATGCCAATATGATGCACAGGTGAAAAATTCCACACCTGACCTCATGCGGTGGGGTTGCAGTCAAGATGCAAGCACACCAAAAATATTGTGTAAAATTACTTTCAGGCTGAGTATAATTTGTATGTGAAATATCAGTGATTTCTTGTTT
Source organism: Geosciurus inauris (assembly GCA_004024805.1). Taxonomy (NCBI): domain Eukaryota; kingdom Metazoa; phylum Chordata; class Mammalia; order Rodentia; family Sciuridae; genus Geosciurus; species Geosciurus inauris. The sequence continues at coordinate 48,520 of PVHX01003156.1, forward strand.
AGTTTGGATCCTATCCCCGGGATACCACTTTATGCATATGCAAATATTCCAGAATCTGAAGAAGTCCAAACTACTCCAAGCCCTTCACACAAGGGATTCTCAAGGTGTGATTTCAAATTTTGTGGGTTAGTGTACCATCAAGCTCTGGTATAGTACATGCTAGTAGTTTGAGCTTGGTAAGGAAGTACTGAATTCATCTCAAGGTAGTTGTTCTTTTTATGTTAATTTTGCCAAATTAGCAACAGTGAGAAAAAGGTCATTATATAAGAAAGTAATTCAACTTTAGAAACACTTTTGGCTTTTGTTACCATTCTCTCTGTTGGAAATGTTTCTTTTTGCCTCAGACAGTTTAAGGAGTTAAGTTTTAAAGCAGATTTATAAGTACCCATATGAGTTTTGATAGAATTATAGAATTTATCATGAAAATAATAAAAGTGTGCCTTGACACTGGCCACAGTCTAACAGGACACAGGTACCCATGTGATGCCAGGGATTACTGCCTTGTGGAGTAGATAGTCTTTTTAGTCTGCCTTCCTTCACTCTTGTAATGCTTCCGAGATTCATTCATGTTGTAGCTTAATCAGCAGCTTCTTCCTTGTTATTGTGAAGTATTGTTCCATTGTATGGCTGTGTCAGAATTTGTGGACCTGTTCACTGATACACACTTAGATTGTTCCCATTCTGGGGTCTAAAGAATAAAGCAGCTTTGAACATTTTAGTACATGTGCCTGTGAGGACAGGGTAGCAATGCTGGGTCCTGTGGTTAGTGGGTGTTTGACTCTATGAGGCACTGACAGACTTCTCTGCATTGGTTGTACCATGTTGTGTTCCCACCAGTGATGTGTAGTGCAGTGACACCAGGTGTTACCTTCAGTTGCTACTACTGGGAGGATTATCTATGGCCATGTAATAGTCAGTCTGATAATTTAGCTGCTTGAAACAATAAGTGCTTATTATCTCACCTGCATAAATAACACATTACTTGTTGAACCTCACATTTATAATGAGCAGATGGTTTATCATTAGTACTAATTAATATCCCACATTTTAGGAGAGAACCAGATTCAGTATTAGGAGTAGAAAGTACTTGACTGAAAACTGATTTTAGAAAATACCTCCTTGGGTCTGCACTACTATGGTATTTATTACATTTTTGGGTCAGCTTCAACTGTTAAGATGTATATATGTGTGTGTAATATATATACACACACACATATAGATATATATATACATTTATATATATGTGTATACGCTCACATACATATACACTAACAAACTGAGGTCTTTAGGAGAACAAAGTGATATGTTCTAGAGTGATGCTTTTTGTTCCTATCCTCTAGGCAGTGAGAGTGGAGTAGGACATAGTAGACACATCTGTAAGTCATGAATAATGTGTTTCTGTGAAGTGCTATAGGGGTATTGCTATTACTTGTACTAATAAGAGAAAGTTTAAAAAACATGCTTATCATGAAGAATTGGCATTTCCTTGTCACATATATACTGGATCTGAATATCAAGAGTCTTTAATATTCTGTACTGATTAATTCCTATATGTACGAATTAGTTTAAGTATTTAGGAATGCAAAGAATAGTAAATTGCTATGTGAGTAACTATTTTAAATGACATGCATAGTAAAACAATAACTTTAAGTCCATCTGTCATTAAATATGGTATTTCTTTTTTTTCTTTTTCTTTTTGTAATGCTATCTCTTGCAGGAGGCAAATCCAGCCTGCCACCTATTTTTGTAAATAAAGCAGTACAGCCATCCCGTTTGTTTACATTTTGTCTATGACAGCTTTGAAACTGCAACCACAGAGCTAAGGAGTTGTGACAGAGATAGTCTGGCCCACAAAGACTAAAATATTTACTCTTTATCCTTTAAACAGGAAAAATGTGGCAATTTTTGCCCTCTTGGGTTAAGGAAATCCCCTTCTAATCTTAGTTCTGAGAGGTTTTGTTGTTGTTTTTATCATGACTGGGTGTTGAATTTTGTCCAGTATGTTTTCAACTATGATCAGTTTTTTGTTGTTTGTTTTTAGTCCAATGATAATAGTAAATTACACTGTTTGATTCACAGTTATTAAACCAATATGACGTTCTGGGTTAAACCACTTGGCTATCATTTGTTATTCTTTTCCTATATTGGTGGATTTGAGGATTTCTTGAGGATTTGTTGTTGTGTTCGTGAGGGTTTCTTAAGTCTGTCTACTTTCAGTATTAGGATAATGCTGTTCTTATAAAATGAGGGGAAGTGTTCCGCATTCCTTTTTTTTCTGGAAGAGTTTGCATGTAATTGATGTGAGGAATCTGGCTCCTGGTCAAAGACATGTGTGATTTTTCAGACCTGACTGTGAGCAATTACAGACTTTACCTAGGAAGCCTCCCAGGAGAAGCTGCCTTTCCCACACCCTGCTTAGTGCGCTGCTAGTGCAGTAAAGGGAGGCGCAGTCAAGGACTCAGGACCCTGACTGGTCTCGTTCTTCCTATTTGTGCATTCCTAGCCCTGGTGCTTTCATTTCTAGATCTGTTTATCTGAGGCCTTGGGCCAAGTTCGTCTCTAAGTACCCTGCCTTGGCCTCTGTGGTGCAGTGGAGGAGTGGTGACACTTAAAGTCACTTTCCCCCAAGTGTATCACTACCTAGTACTTTTCCACTCATAGCCACCCCCACCCCCATTCCTGTCCCCACCAAGGTCCATAAAATACTACTGAAGCATTGTGTTCTGGGCTCCCTCAATAGTGATAGAACCCTCACATCTGTGCTGGGCCAGTTGACCTGGACCCGTGTGGTATGGTGTTCCCTCGGGGAGAATGAACATGAGCTGGTGTTTTCTCTGATGTTAGCCTCTCGCTTATCCCAGGCTTAGCTTTCAGTTGGGCTTGTTACTCTAGTCAGCTACTTGGACACTTGACAGCACAGATCTCTCTTCCTCAGCTTTTCACATACTTTTTCCCTTAAATGTTTGGTAGAACTTATCGGTGAAGCCATCTGGATTTGAAGTTTTCTTTGTTGAAAGTATCTTACTATAAATTCAGTTTCTTTAGTAGACATACACCTATTAAAGTTATCTGTTTCTTCTGCAGTGAGCTTTGATAGTTTTGATCTTTCAAAAAATTTATACATTTCATCTAAATTGTCAGATTTATTTACATAAAGTCATTCATAGTATTCTCTTACTCTTTTATTGTCCATAGGGTCCATAGCAATGTCCTTCCAGTCTAGATATTGGTTATTTGTGTCTTCAGTGTTTTTTTGTTGTTGTTTTTCTGATCAGTCTGGCTAGAGGCTTATGAATTTTATTGGTCTTTTCAAAGAATAAGCTATTTCATTGTTTTTCTCCATGTTCTATTTCATTAATTTATTATTTCTTTATTGCTTGCTTTGGGTTATGTTTGCTCTTCATTTTTGTACTTTCTTAAGGTGTTGTCTTAAAAATTAGTCATTTGAAGCCTTTCCAGCGTTTGTAGTTTAAGCACGTAATGCCATAATTTCCCTTGGGCTCTGTTTTAGCTACATCCTACAAATTTTGACATGTTGTGTCTTTATTTTCTCATTTTCCTTGTGATTCTTTACTGACCTATGAGTTATTTTGAAGTGTTGGTTAACTTGCAGGTATTTGGAGATTTTCCAGCAATCTTTCTGTTATTGATTCTTTCTTTACCTCTGTTGTGATTAGACAGCATACTTTTTTGTTAATTCAGCTCTCATCTGTGATCCAGTGTGGTCTGTTTTAAAGAATGTCGTGTGCCCAGGAACATGACATCTGTGATAGGATGAGGTGTTCTGTAATGTTCATTAGATTAGGTTGATTGATTGTACTGCTTTTTCGTCATTATTGATTTTTTTCACTGCTTTATCAATGCTGGAAGAGACAGTGTTTAAACCCTAGCTGCAATGGTGTGTTTTCCTTTCTTCTTTCATTCTGCCAGTGTCTGCTTCATGAATGTCCTAGATGAATTAATTGAAGTATTCCTCTTTATCCTGTTAATATTCCTTATTCTGAAATCCACTTTGGGTTATTAAGGTAGCCCTTTCAGCTTTCTTTTAATTATTCTTTTCATGACATATTTTTTCCATTCTTTTATTTTTAGTGTATCTGTGCGTGGTCTTTATGTTGAAGGTGGGCTTCCTGTTGGCAACCGGGTAGTTGTTGTTTTTAAACATAATTTGACAATCTCTGCTTTGTGTTTGTTTCTATTTTTGTTTGTTTTCCGATACTAGGGATTGGACCCAGGGGTGCTTTATGCTAACCTACATCCCCAGCCCTTTTTATTATTTTGAGACTGGGTTTTGCTAAGTTGCCAGAATAGCCTCAAACTCCCAAGTTGTTGGGATTACAGGCATGTGCCACCACATCCAGGCTTATTTTCTGCCTTTTAATTAGAGTGTTTAGATTATTTGCTTTTAAAGAGATTACCAATATAGTTGGGTTTAAACCTATTGTCTTGCTGGGTTTTTTGTTTGTTTGTTTGTCTAATTGATCTTTTATTTTTATCTTTTTTCTGCCCTCTTGGATCTAGTATTTTCCATAAATCCATTTTATCTCCATTACTGGCTTTGACATTTTAAAAGTGGTTGCTTGAGGATTTACAGTAAATACCATAACTATTTATGATAGTATACATTCAGCTAATAATATACCACTTTATGTGTAATGTAAGAACTCTACAAGAGTATACTTCCATTCCCCCCTTGTCCTTTGTATAATTCATATTTTAATTCTACACATGATAAATGCCATAATCATTTATTATTGTTTTTGCTTTATGTTTAAGTTATTGTTGAAGGAGATTTCAAAACAACTCAAGAGCATCTTTCATTATTTCTCCTCTTTCAAAAGAAGTAAGAAATACAGATTTTTCTTTGACATTTCCTGAGTTTTAAAAAACTTCAGGATCAACAACCTAAATTTAAGAGCTAAATTTATAAGACTTTCCAAAGAAAACGGGTAAACTATCTTGACCTTGAATTTGGTGCAATGGATTCTTAGAATTAACACAAAAAGCATAAGCAACAAAAGAAAAGTCCATAATTTGGGCTTCATAAAAATTCAGAATATTTGTATTTAAAGGACATTATCAAGACTGTAAAAAAACATTCTTTAGAATGGAATAAAATATTTCAAATCATGTATCTGATAAAAGTTTAATATCCAGAATATATAAAGAACTCTTACAACTCAACAACAATAACAAAAATTTTTAAATGAACATAGGATTTGAATAGATTATTTTTCCAAAGTAGATATATAAATGACCAAGAAGCACATGAAAAGACATTCACCATCACTGGTCATTTTTCAGTATTCTAAAGGTTTGAAGTTTTTTGAAAGAAAATATTGGAGAAAAAATAAACATTGAAAAGAGCAAAAAGACTTTTAAGATTAGTATGCTGCTGTGTTTTTAGAGTGTGGTACTCTTTGCTGAAGCAACCTTGCTAGTGAGGCTGGGATGATGGGTATTGCTAATAGACCTGCCCAGTGGTTTTGATGTCCAGGGATGTAAAGAGGTCATACTTACCTGTATTTTGTCATGATGTTGAGGAGACACCACCCCTCCTTTGTCTTTTGTACCAGTGCTTATGGAGATCAATACCAGAGTGTCTTGGGTCAGGCAGGAAGCTGCAGGCCGTGACTATGAGGGGTATGAGGAGTGAGGCGGGCCAGGGAGGTGAGGCAGCTCAGAGCAGTTTTGCAGTTGGTTGTGGTGACATCTGACTTGCTTACTCTTTCACTGGTTGTCTTCTTTGCCAGGATTATGAAGAAGCTGTGCTCTTGCTGTTAGAAGGAGCTGCCTGGGAAGAGGCTCTGAGATTGGTAAGAGAAATTTTGAAATCCTCCCTATGTTGGGTGCTAATGAGAGAGAGCAGCAAGGGAGACAAAATCACCTGAAATCCCTTATCTTCTAAGTGAGTGAGATTAAGTAGAAATGGTTCATGTTCCCTGTCTAAGGATGAATAGTGCTTTAAAAACCACTTTTAAGATTTATCCTTGATAATGTGTGGAATTGGTTTTCCATCTATAAAGTATGACTGCTTTTTATTAAAGTGAGTTGAATTTCTTGGCTGCTATGTAGGAGTCCTGCACTTTAGGAAACTCTCCTGATCACTTCTGAAATCAATCCATTTCTTTCCAAGTATCTTAACTCCAGCAACTAAAAGTTTTCTTGCCTAAATCTAGTTTTTTTTTTTTTTCTTTTAGGTATACAAATATGACAGGCTGGATATTATAGAGACCAACATAAAGCCTTCCATTTTAGAAGGTGAGAGTTACATTGTAGATAGCATTCTCCATTTGAGAGTACAGAGAGGGGGAGAAGAAAGATGGGGGATACTCTGTTGCTGCTTTTTTCTTTTTCTTTTTTTTTTTTTTTTTTGATACCATGGATTGAACCCAGGGGCACTTGACCACTGAGCCACATCTCTAGCCCTGTACTGCATTTAAAAAGAATATGTTGTATAGACTCAGTCATAATTTTTTTAAACTATGCTGAACTGTTAGTTACATATAAAAGATTTAAACATTGGAAACCTATGATAAAACACAATTAAGAATCTTTGTGCCAGGCTGGCGCACACCTGTAATCCCAGTGACTTAAGAGGCTAAAGCAGGAGTATCACAAGTCCAAGGCCAGTGTTGGTCACTTTGTAAGGCCCTATCTCAAAATAAAAAGGACTGGGAATGTAGCTCAATGGTAAAGTACCTATGTATTAAATCACCACAGCCAAAAAACACCCCACAAATCTTTGTAATGCATGGGTTTGGATTATGGCAGGCTGTCTCACTGGGCCTGTCATAGTATCCTCTGCCAGAGCAAACTCTGGTTGTGAACCATTGTTTGGCCTCTGTGTTTGTGGGCTGCTAGCACTGAAGTAAAGGTGCACAGTGAGGGGGTGAGGGGAGGAATCTTTGGTTTTGAGAATAGTTGGTAAACTTGAATATGTACTGCATTAGGTAATAGTATTATATCAGTGGTAAATTTCCTGCATTTAATCTTGTGGTTTCATTAGTTAACATCCTTATTATTCTTAAAAGATAAATGCTTAAGTATTTGGGAGTGAAGGATACTATCTGAAACTTAGTTTTAAAAACTTCTGTAGATGTATCAACAAGTGTATGTGTGTGTGATGCACATATGTGTACACAGGAACACATGCACAGAGAAACAGGAGGCAGAAAATATGCAAAATGTTAACATTGTAATTTTAACATAGTAAAGCCATGTGAAGGGTATATGTGTGTTCGTCAAACTATTACGATTTTTATAAAGGTTTGAAAATTTTCAAACTAGAGATAAAAAATAAATAAAAAGAACCTTTGCACATGATATTTATAGTTTCTAGGGAATAAATGAATATTACAAGTCTAGAATATTCCGATAGCCACTGAGACCTTTGCAAGATGGGAAAGAACAAAATCAGTCTGACTTATAGGAATCTTAAGGAGTGCATGTTGATTTTAATCTTTTTTTAAGATCTGTCTCATAACATGTCTGTCCTTTATGACATTTGCATTTATTTACATTCTTTGCTTGCCTGTTCCTCCAGTTCCCACCCTAATTGGAACTGTTGTTGGGTACTTTTTGCACTGTTCACTTTAATTGTCCCTAGCATCCTTCCTGGAGCTGTAACAGTTCGTTTAGCCAGCTCTTACTTGGATTTACATGACTAATGAGAACATAAAAATATGTTAATAATTCATCTGCACAAGCCTAATATAATACCTAATATTAATAAAATGTGTCCTTGGATAGTACCATTTTTATTTTTTTCATATATTCTACTAGTGATATTTTTTCTCATTATTTTTCCATTGGACAATAATTTTCAGAAATCATTAGATTTATTTATTCTATACCCCTAGGCATTTTGATCTATGTTTGGGAAAAAACATTCAAGTAACTTTCTTCCTATGTTTGTTAACAGCTTCCTGTGCACTCTTTTTATTTGCTTGTCTTTTTGAAGGGCTAGGCACCAAGTCTTTGTTTGGTTGAGTTTACAAGTGCAGTGGTAGGTGTGCTGGGATGATATTGACGAACTCAGATCTGGAATCTCAGTCTCCAGGTCATTAATGCTCATTGAAGAAAAAAATCCTGCTGGAAAGATTTGTCACCTCTTTTTGTTGAATTTTAATCCTTCCTGACTGCTTTTTTATTCCCCTTAGTTTTTTCTCTTTGCTTAAACATCACATTCCAATTATTTTCCATTCTGCATCCTCAGCGCAGAAAAATTATATGGCATTTCTGGACTCTCAGACAGCCACATTCAGTCGCCATAAAAATCGCTTGTTGGTGGTTCGAGAGCTCAAGGAGCAAGCACCGCAGGTGCATCTGGGTGAGTGCCTGCATGAAGCCTGTTGATGGTTGTGGGGTGAGCCTGGCACCACTGCACATTGTCTAAGCTGCTTAGTGTCTGTCACAGTCTGTTTTCTATTGCTATAATAGAATACCTTAGACTGGGTAATTTATGAGGAAAAGAGATTTATTTGGGTCAGAGTTCTAGAGGTTCAAGAGTAAGGCACCAGCATTTGCCTGGATTTTGAAGCGGGCCTTATGACAGAAGGCAGGTGGGCGTCTGCAAAAAAATGCATGTGTGCAGGAGAGTGATAAGAGATGCCAGGCCCAGTTTCACAGCAACCAGTTTAGTCCCAAGGGAACAAGAACTCACTCCTGCAAAAAAAGTATTAGTCCCTCTTAAATTCATTACCACTTTAGGTCTCAATACAGTCTCTTTGAGAAATTAAGCCTCAAAATGAGTTGTTGAGTTGGGCTAAGCTATGTTCAAACCATAGCAGTATTTTTCTTATCATTTGGTTGTTGTACCATGTGGAGTCTGAGGCCTTTTAGGGGCTATGTATGTCTGTATTTCTGAGTGTTGGAGAAGGTCTTGGGGTGAGAGCCAAGCATGAAACAGAAGAGCTGTGCCAAGTATTCCCACCTCCCCTCTATCCAACCAGCAGTGATTTGTTTCTGTTTCACAAAATAAGTTTTCCTCATTTCAAAAAAGAAAAATAAAAGGAAAAAAAGTTTGGTATATTGTTGATTGGCAGTAATAATAACTGTGTTCAATATCTCACATTTTGAGATCAACTTTAATAATTTTCATCCATCTTTTGATATGTACTGGTTGATTGTGGTCCATTTACCTCACTGAAGGTAAGCTCACATTAGAAGGGGATTTTTCACTGCATCTTATTCTTCTTTTCTAGATGATGAGGTGCCACATAGTCAAGAGTCAGACCTCTTCTCTGAAACTAGCAGTGTTGTGAGTGGCAGTGAGATGAGTGGCAGGTACTCGCACAGTAACTCCAGAGTATCAGCGTACGTATCAGCTCCGCTAAGTGTTTTGACCATCCCCTGCATAAATGGAGAAAGCAGAAGCGAATCAGTTGGTTTTCTACTAGTACAGTGCAGTGGGAATGGGGAGGATTTTCTTCAAGACCAAGTGGAAACTGTGCAAGGACCTGTGCAGAGTATTTGTGAGCTTAGACTTGGCATTGAAGTGTCCTCTGCAGCTTTGTGGCCTATGAGTTGGCTAGTAATGCCTGTGAGGCACTTCACTCGCTAGTCAATTTATATAACATCTGATTATATTGGTTTAACAAAGAGTAAGTGACTACAATGAAAAGATTTTGAAAAAGAAAACTTCCAAGTTTCTTCAGAATAAGGATTGGAAGAGGTTGTGAATATAAAATAAGGCATCATACTTTGACTTGGTGTCGCAGTTTGTCACAACTATCAAATCCCAATACAGTGACTAACAAGTACTTACGAGGAGATTGGAATTATAAGAGCTTGTGGTCCTGCTTGGAAGACACAAAACATGATTTTCTGTTTAAACTGAACTCGTTCATAGTGGAGGTCTGTGAAGTTTTGTGGAGTGATCAGAAACTGTAACAAAAGCAACTTGAATTAGATTTTTTTAAGAGTTGGAGAGAAGTGGGTATGGGGGCAGGAAAGATGGTGGAATGAGATGGACATCATTGCCCTAGGTACATGTATGACTGCACATATCGTGCAATGCTACATTGTATACAGCCAGAGAAATGAAAAGTTGTGCTACATTTGTGTACAACGAGTCAAAATGCATTCTGCTGCCATTATATATCTAATTAGAATCAATAATTAATTTTAAAAAAGGAGTTGGAGAGAAAACGTTCTAGAAAAAGCAAATAGCATGATTAAAGCCCTGTGGCAGGAAGGAATGGGATTCATGTACATTCTCTATGTTCCAGACTGGCATGTCATATATCTCTATTTAAATTTTATTTTGTTGCTTTTACATTTATTTAGTTAGCATAAAATTCTAGTTGGTTGTTCTCATTATTCCAGTATATTACAAGATGTAGCTTCATTTTACTCTGTATTTTAATCAAAACTTCAAGGAAAAACATCACTCTTTAGATTTTTCCTTATTTCCTTATATGTTTTATTTCCTTATATCTTATATAAAGGTTATATCCTTGAATAGAAATTTTCTTATATTTTCTTTATTACAAGACTTACACACAGCCCCCTATTATATATTAACATGTAACTTTAATACCTTAATACCACTTTCCACCAAAATACATGTACATATGTAGACTCTGGTTTCCCAGAAAGTTGGTGGCCAACAGGCATTCATTTCAGTCCACTCAGCACGGGAAGAGCCCCTGTTAAACATTTCTCTAATTGCTGACAGGAGATCATCTAAGAATCGCCGCAAGGCAGAGCGGAAGAAGCATAGCCTCAAAGAAGGGAGTCCGCAGGAGGATCTTGCCCTATTGGAGGCATTGAGTGAAGTGGTAAAAAGCATTGAAAAATTGAAAGGTATAGTCTCAACACTGATGATGATTCTTATTTTTTTTAACTTTTTTTTAGTTGTAGATGGACACAATATCCTTATTTATTTTTATGTGGTGCTGAGGATGGAACCTAGTGCCTCACACGTGTGACGTGCTCCACCAAGCTACAACCCAGCCTGATAATGATTCTTGACCAAAAAATAGTAAACGGGCACCAAACCTAGTTCCGTAAATTACAATTGTCAGTGGATATAATTTTCCAAATTTGAGGAAAGAAGAAATTTTTCAGAGGGAAAGATCTTTTCAGTGCATGTTGCTGAGACAACCCTGCTCAGCAGCAATCTACAGGCCTTTCCCATTGGATCCACCTAACTCAGCTAGGGGAGATGAGCATTTAAGCCAGGATGAAGCACTGTGTGGCCCTGCTTCCTGTGTGGCCCCAGTGTGTTTTTCTTTTGGCAGTGAATGTGTTTAATTACTTCAGCATTTGGGAGGAAAGAAGTAAATGTGGGAGAAAGTAACTGTAGTATGATACTAGAAATTTTCTGCTTGAGAAAGAAACTGGTATGATTCTAGCAGTGGAGCTGGAGACACAGCTCGCTACTCACTCAAATTTCTTCTCTCTAGATGAAGTACACCGTCTTTTAAAGATGCTCTTTCTCTTTGAGTTTGATGAGCAAGGAAGGGAATTACAGACAGCCTTTGAGGGTACTCTGCAGCTGATGGAAAGGTCACTGCCAGAAATTTGGACTCTCACCTACCAGCCGAATTCAACTGCACCTGTAAGTTTTCTCAAAGGCAGTGTGCAGTTTTTCATCATATTCGTAGGTTATTACATTCACACAATCCTTAGAAGTCAAAGCACTTAAGAACTTTACTGTCCTTAAAATATCATATGCCCTCCTTAAATTATCTTAGGTGTGTGTTTAAACTGTCAGAAGATTTTACTTTTGCCCATTCAGTGGCTAGTGCAGATTGGCAGAGGTTAAGTGAGATATTCTTTCTCTTTTCTGGATACAAGTAGCTTTCATAGAGAAGGTGGAAAAGTCTTCCCTGTGCATAGAGGATGGAGTGGGGAAAGCTAGGATCAGAGTTGATCTCTCCAGTTGATCAGAGTTGATCTCCCAGTTGAGAAGTCATGGTTGGGACTGAAGCAGCTTTGTGTCTCATCGGGATTTCTCATGTGCTGTCATCTGCTTGTTTATTGTGTACACCTGGGTTTACACTCTGACCCGTCAGGTCTGTTGTAAAGAATTTTGATTTTGATTCAGAAAGGCCGGTCTATCAGGGTTCAGTAAGGAAAATAAAAACCACAATTGTTAATTCCTCACAGAGAATTTAATATATAGATTGGTGAAATAAGTGTTGGGGGACTGAAAAGACAATAGGGGACCACAGAGGAGGGAGGAACACTGAGATAGTAACTGGAGGATAGCATTTGCTACCCCTAAAGCTGGGGGACAAAGGGAAGAGTAGAAAATTTTCAGAGATCATTATAATTTAGAGGCCTGGTGTATACTGGGCAGGCACTCTACCACTGAACCTGGGTTCTTGAACTGTAAGAGAGGGTTCTAGCCAGATATCAATCTGATATTTCTGGAGGGCATGGTAAGGCTAGTTCTAAGTGTACTGAAATAAAAGGAAACTGGTATAAAAAACTACTGGGGGTGAAAGCAAGCAAATTCCTTCTTCCTCTAGCTTTGCACTGTCCCTGTGATGTCCTCTATTGGTGGAGCATAATAAGGAGCCAGCTGATAGAAGTGTGCTTTCACGCCCCAGCACCAGCTTCACAAGCATTGCATAAGAGTGGGTTTTGTTCTTTTGGACAGGAGGTTGCAGTCATCTCAGGAAATCTGTGCTTTTGTTTTGGTTCATAAAAGTATGATAATGAGATATATTTGGATATCATGCGTCACTTGGAAGTGCTTTTGAGTGCATGGATTACTTCTAAAAGTGCTCTACTCAGGGACTGCTCAGAGAGATGAGAGAGCAAACCAGAGGCTTGTTGAAGGCATGAAACTCCTGTGAAGTCTTACACTTTAACATGGGTGTGGAGTTTGCATTCCACTTTTGAGACGCATATTTGTATTTAATATTAAAGTGACTGTTTCCCATGACTAAGTATAAATGTTACTCTGTGTATTATATAGTCTCTGATATATTCCCCTTGTGTTGGGATATGGCTTGCTCATTTGGAAAAGGTCAGATATATATCATTGTAAAATGTCCCTTTGCCCCCATTATTACTTTGTTCTTTCAGGAGGAAGAAGATTTGGAGGTCACAGTTGAAACTGGTAAATTAAAATCACATAGAAAAAGAGAATTAATTACTGTGTCAATGCAATACTAATAAAAATGATAGTCTGTTTATTGCTGAGTTTGAGCCTTCGATTTTTGCAGACATCAGAAGTATAAGTTAATCTTTGCTTATACACTCTATTTTCTACTTAGGTTCTAGGTCCCAATTCTACTGCAAATAGCATCACAGCCTCTTACCAACAGCAGAAGATGCCGGTTCCTATTCTTGGTTAGTACCTTCCAATTCTGAAAATACTGAGCAGAAGGATTATCCATCAGGCTCTTTGAAGGTCAGCAGTGCAAGGAGAGACTGGGTATTAACTACACTTCCCTCTCCATTCTGAGACTTAATCTTTAGGAAAATCCCTTTAATGTTTCTAGTGGCAGGGGCCTGGTAGGAGAAAATCCAGCATGATATTAAATGTATAATTTAAAAAAATTCAATGACACTGAAATACCCTTGTTCATATACCTCACAGATAAAGTTTGAACGGTCTACATTTACACATATATTTGGAAGATTCTTCCAAATCATTACTTCTGTCTCTTGGGAGTTATACATTACATCTTGGGGATGTTTTCTTAATCCTTCCTTATGTGCTGGACCTTTTTATCACCTTTATGAAAATATAATTCAAAGGCAAAGCTAAAGAATATTAGCATTTTTTCTGCATTTCCAAATTAGTTATTAGATTTAAAATGTTTTGATTGGTTGTTAAGAGAGATGGTTCTCAATCAGAGTATATATTCCTAAAAGTTATAAGCCCTAAAAGCCTGAGTTTGCACCAAATGTATCTGTCAAAAGTTTGTAGCCAACTTTCAAAGCAAAGCTTTTAGGGATTATAGCTTTAGGAGGTTCACTCAAGTGTACTAACCTCTTTGAAAAGTTGGTGGTCCCTTTTAAAACAATTGGCAGTTTTTACTCCTCTAATTTGCATTTTCTAGCATGTGACAGGCAACATTCTGAAATTTTTCATTTAAATGCTACACTATAATGGCATTTTGATGGCATTTGAAGTGGCCTTTGGGAGATTCAAATTAAGTTTGACTTTGACAGCCTGGGTTGATTCCATCCCAATAGAGCTCATATATCTGAACAGCAGCACCTGTAGCCTTGCTTCCCCTTCCTCCTGGAGGTTGGCAAACTGCTTATAGTCACAGTTTCAACACATACACTTATTTCTGGGGTGCTAAAAATCCATTTTGGATCTGAGGAGATTTGGTAATTGTTTAGTTTGTACTGTTCTCTGATACCCGAGACCCTTCCATCCCTCGCTTCTTGCTGCAGACCTGAGGATGACCTTCAGGACAGATCCAGGCACACCATTCCCTGGGGTGTTCTAAATGGCTGCCCACATCAAAGAACACTTCCATTTTCCAACTAACCCTTAAAGACTCTCTAATACTTGAGAGCATCTTATCTGAGTATTTGGGAACAGTGCTCTGTGGCTTAGAGAGGAAGAAGGAGGTTCTCATAATCCAAAAATAGGCCTTGATAAACTGCTCGTAAAATTAGTCTCACTCAAATATTTCTAACTGTCCTTTCTCAGCCAGCGTGGTTAAATGGACTCTGAGTCTCCTCTGGGGGATTAGCAACTTGCTGGGTCGTTTTTTCTGTGGTGGTTTCATGTTTCAGACAGTGCATGGTCATGCAGAGCAATCGCAAGTCTTGCAAATATATAAGGTTGTATAAAATGAATTAAAGTGATATTAGAAAAGTGCTTAAATCATAGCCAGGCTGGATTTGTTACAGTTGACAGGTAGGATTAAGGTCCTTGGAAAAATCAAAAGCCCTTTAAGTGTTTTTTTTTTTTAATGACTCTTTTCATGCCATGAAATCCAAACATGGAAATGTGAAAGACATCACACCTTGCTGTCATAACAGTTTGTCAGAATAATTACTTTCCTACCAAAAAACCAATATTTATTCTTAGCTAAATCTAGACTCAAATATAATTATAGTTATGTCTAATTTTTAAAATAAAATAGAATATATACAAACCTTAGTTATGTCTAATTTTTAAAATAAAATAGAATATATACAAACCTTAATCACTATTTATGAAATTTATGGACTTTTTTGACCATGAATTTATTTATGTAGTCTTTTTTCAGTGTTAATATATGACCAAACAAAGTCTTTGGTGGGCTTTTGTTTATTTAGTTCTTTTGTTTAGGGGGTGAGGGTGGAGAGTAGTAGGTGCCTGTGTAATTATAAAACTGACATGATCAATAGAGAAAATATGGATTGTAAAGTATGTCAAAGAAAAGTAAAATGTGGTTTTTAATCATATGGGGTGTGTGTGTGTTTATGCATGTGTTTATGTATAATATGAAAATCATTATGCTTTTTAAGAAAATCTTGAGATTTTCTCACATTGTTAAATGTTCTTTGAAAACCATTTTTAATATCTGTATTCTGCATATGTGCCCATATAGTGCCGAAAGTTTAATACCACAAGAAATGCTGAGCAATAACATCCTTGTATACGTATTTTCTCATTTTTGCGTTCTGTAAATGATTCCTAGTTAGATAAGGGACTCCACAGATCTAACTGAAAAAGTACCTGGGAGTCTTTGTTACAGTGACAGGATAGCACCTGCCTCCCACCCCCAACCATTTAGTTTTCTTTTTAGCAGGGCATCTTAGTTAATCATTGTTGTTTACATGTTACCACACTTTTCTTTTGTTTTTTAACTTTTTATATATAGTAAGATACATTGTTCTTAGGTGTACAATTTAAGTTTTAATAAATATATATACTGCCATAAAACCACTTCCAGCTCCTCTCAGTTGAAATAATAGAGTAATCTCCTACTTTGGATCATTTGGTAGGCATGCTCAAAGTTGAATGTAGTCCCTCTTCTCAGGGCAGGTCCTCCAGGCTGTTTGCTTTGATCAGGAAGGTACAAGGGTTACAGACTCATTTACTGTGACTATGATGGTTGTCTTATAGTTGTAAAACTTAGTCCCGCATTTTGTTTAGGGAAGAGATATTGGCTTAGCACCCACTAGCCAGTGATTATAAGTCTATCACAAATTCTCTTCTTTGTTTTAGATGCTGAGATTTTTATGCCACCAAAGATGGACAGAACCCAGTGGAAACTGAGCCTGCTAGAGTGACTGACCATTTAGGAAGGCTCCAGCAGAGAAGACTTCTTCCTAGTTGTCCTTCCAACCTTTGCTTCTGAGGCCTGGCAGTGGAGAACTGGAAGTGTGATGATCTGCTTAGTGTTGCTGAAAGCTGCTGTAGTCACAGACCTCGGCAGACATCAGGCAATTCTTATTTTTATTTCCCTTGGAGGATACATCTTAATCATTAGCAAAAGTTTGAGCTGTAGCCAATACATCATAATTTTTTAAAGGATTGCTGCTCTTGTACTTAGTGCTTTTTGAGAGCATGGTTATTTATGGTAATCATGAGATTAGGTCTCATTCCTAGCTCCAGGTCTGATTCATATCGGGACTGTGGACAAGTCACATAATTGATTTGTACCTCTATTTTTATCTGTTAATAGAGAATAATGTTTCATGGATTCTACCTCAAAAATATGAAGACAAGTAAAGTAATGTTACTTATTTGTTTTATGTTACTGGAAGAGAGCACTATATGTAAACAAGAGACTAGTAGTGCCACTAGTAGTCAGATGTAGACACTTAACTGGCTTCACTTTAAAGCAAAATAAAAAGTTAAATGCATCATCTAAGTCATGTGATTCCAATTTTAATTGGGCTGTGCCTCCTGTAGTTACACTATAAGGGACTGTTTTATTGCCTCTGTTTATTCTGCTAGAGCAATGTTAGCAGCAATGTTAGAGCTGGAATGCATCAGGATTTCTGAAACAGTATCGTGTACCTTGGGTTTGGGTGAGCAGTGCACAGTGTCTGGCATGCATGGCTGAAAATTATTCTTTGTTCTCCAGATACTGCTTTCTGTAACTGAAATGTTTTTCTCAGTGTCTAGGCCATTGTATTTATTTATTATTTTATGGTTTTTAACTGACCTCTGTTTTATTCAGTTTCTCAAAAGAACTTTTCTTTGGAAAAATGAGAATGTTTTTTTCTTTTTGGCAAGTCTAGAAAAAGCCTGATTTATTTTGATAAGAGTTTTGTGGCTAGTCCTTGGGTAAAGTTTAAAAAAAGTTTTTAATACCAAAACCAGACCCTTATTTCTATATATAAATTAATAGGAAATGCTGCTTTGGTCATCCAAGTATAGATCTACCCCAAACTGTCATTTCAGAAGACTTTTCTTACTATAGTAGAATGCTAACTATAGAATCTAGAGGCATTTTCTATATAATTCAATTTTACTGTATATTTGAAATTTTTCATAAAATAGAAAAAAATCTACTTTTTTTTTTTTTTTTGGTACTGGAAATTGAACTCAGGGGCACTCGACCACTGAGCAACATCCCCAGCCCTATTTTGTATTTTATTTAGAGACAGAATCTCACTGAGTTGCTTAGCACCTTGCTTTTGCTGAGCTGGCTTTGAACTTGTGATCTTCCTGTCTCAGCCTCCTGAGCTGCTGGGATTACAGGTGTGTATTCATCATGGATTTACTATAATTAGATGGTGTTGCCATAATAGGGTTTCAAGCTGCAGTTCAACTTCGAGAGGCTATATTTCATGATTCCTCTTTGGCATGGATAAATGAACATGGTAATTTATGTAGCATTTTAATATACTGTAGTGCTCTTGCTTTGAATAATAGTAAAGGACCTATGCTTTAAACTAGAAATAGAAGTCAATATGTTTATTGATAATAGTGTGAATTTCCTTGAATGCCTAATTTCCTTAAAATAATGTAATGAAATGGCAAGAAAGAATCTGTGTGATTGCAGATTACTATCAATACTATCTCTCTCATCTGAGCAGGGTTGAACTTGTTCATTTTGAGAAGCAGCAGGCAGGAGCAGAACTTCCAAGTTAAAGGCAAAGCCAAGGAAGAATTCATGGGGAAGAAATTGAGTATGTGGGGGAAGAAATTGAGTATATGGGGAAAGGAGAAACTCTGTGTCCTTGTGACATAAATTGGTATAATTTCTTAGCACTGCCACAGATTTTAAAATCAGTTTCTATGTCTGTGTGTATACATACACACCTTCACACTTAGAACCATTTTGAGAAATTTGTTACAGCTATAACAAGAAAGTGTTTTTAAAAGTAAATAAAACTGACAATTCTTAGTAATTTAAGGAGTCTGCAAGTTTGGGAAGCAAAATTAGATATTTTTTTTTCCTCTTGTGCCAGTCTATAAATACCTTGGCTTCTCTAGAAGTACCATCTGCACATGCCCTTGGGATTTTTGGGGTGTCCATCCTTGTCTGTCATATTTATTAGTACCTAGGGTGAGAGGGGAAACCTTAGAAGCGTGGTAACTGCAGGTGTCCACGAAATCATAGACATGCCACACCTCATATGGTACTGCTTGGCAGTACTGAAGGCCTGCCCTGGAGTTCTGTACCCTGTGCATGCAGGTACTCTGTTGATTATAAAGGCCTAGGAATTTCAACAACAGATATCCTCATGGCATAAAGGAAAGAGCAAGGTTTTGAGCTTTGAGTCCACCCAGCTTGGTGTCTTGGACACAGTTTCTTCTTCTCACTGAGTCTTGCTGTCATCCAGCTAAGCAGGACTACTCAGAAATAGTACTAATATTGTGAGTCACAACATTCTTTGGGAGGAGGGGTAGCTGTCCTCTATGTGGTAGGATGTTTAGCTACTCCTCCAGCCTTTACCCTAAATTAGATATCCCATCTCCATTATAACCACCAAAAATAGCTTTGGCATTGTCAAAATTTCCCCCCAGTTGTAAATGACTGGACTTAAATGGTTTCAAAATGACTATTAAAAGCTGGATAACTCTTAAGTATCCAAGAGGTTACAGACAAGCCAAACGTGGTCTAGCTTCTGGATAGAAGGTAGAGGTCTCTGAGGTCCTGGCTAGCTATTGTGAGCCAGATCCTTGTGTTCAGGTGTTTGTTTCTGGGTTTATGTCAGCTCTGTGAGGTATTTGGTTTTATAGGTAAGCAAATAGATTTAAGTCACACAGCTAGGTGATAGCATAGCAAGGTTTCAAATTAGAGTCTAAAGCCATTGTTCCTTCCACTATTTTAGGCTGCCTGCTAGTGTTTAGATTCTGAACCTTAAAGGCAGGACAAGAATGTATTAGGGACCGTCCTGAAGAATTTCCAATTTGGTATATTATAATTACAAACTCCCCCTGTGGTAATACCCCAGAACCTGCTAGGCCCTGGGAAGGCTTCTCTTCCAACTGAAGATGTTTGTTCCTTTTGGTTCCTCAGCTGGATTAGAATGACCAACATAGAGCAGCTGTCTACAAACCACACCATCAGCCCCAGAACTTGGAGATTTCGTCCTGATCCACCCCAAATTCCTACTGTATTCTAGGATTTCATCCCTGACCTCAGTGCCAAAAACCTCAGAGCAAAAACTAAGTTTTTGCTCACTTATTAAAAAGGGGGAATATATACAACACTCATTTTCTGAAGAGTTTTCCCCTCAGGATATGTACACATACCTTGCTCATAATCTAGTCTTCAGTGCCCAGTCACCACGATGGCTTAATAAAAACTAGTATTGAGGCATAAGTGACTATTGGAATTGAAAGAAGGTACAGTTAAAGCAGAGATCAGATATCTTCACCAGCAATTTCCAAGTCTTCAGAGTTGCTGGCAAGGTATGAAACGCACACTGCTGCTTTGTGGGAAATCAAACTTCTCCATAGCCTCTTCCAAAGATGGCTTAAACAATAAAGTAGCTCCCTCCCACATTGGAGAGAACACACAACAAAGGACACATTAATTTTAGGTCTAATTTCTCCTAAGAAAAAGTGTTTAACCAGTCAACATATAATGCCTATTTCATTCATCCTTCCCCCACCCCTGCTTTTATTTTGGTAAATGTATATCTTAAGGCTAGTGCTGTATCTGTGAAGTTGTCAGGAAATAGACAAGCTCTAGAGGGGAATATGAGGGGTGTTTAATGAAACAGTGATGAATGTGTTGGCTCAGCTCCTGTGTGTAGGATGGGTGCTTGTCCAGCAAAGCTGATGTGGTGCCTCCTCAGTTCAGAAGCACCTTCTGTAGAGGAAGAAGGGCCCATGCTCCTCGTACTCAAAGCGGTGGACCCACAGTGGCTGAAAACCCTGAAGCGAGGCCAGGATAGAACCACCAGTCCATACTGCAGTGTCTCTCTCAGGCAGCACGTTTACCTGTGGGGAGTCATTGGGGCACATGCTGCTCAGCTCCTTCTGCAGACGGTTAGGGAAACCACTGAGCATGGTGCTACCCCCACAGAGCAGGATATTCCCCATGAGGTCCCGCTTGAGGGCGATGTCACACTTGTTGAGGCAGGACACTGTCTGCGTGTGGAGGCCCAGCTGCATGGATTTGATCAGAGATGGCTTGAAGAACATCTCTGAGCAGAGGAACCTTTCCTGGCACAGGTGTATCTCCTTCCCATCAGGCAGAGTATACTGAATCTCATGCTCAACAGCAGGGACTTTCTTCTCTTCGATGGGGTCTAGGGCCACAAAGCAGCATTTTTCCTTAATGTCCTCCACGATTCTCACCTGGTCCTCGGTGAAGTGCTTCCCCGAGTTGTTCATCAGGCTCATCAGGTAGGCTGTCAGGTCAGAGCCTGCATAGTCTAGCCTTCCAGTGATGCTGGGCAAAGGATAACCCTCATAGATGGGGACCACATAGGACACGCCGTGGCCGACCTCCACCACCAGGCCAGAGGTCCTTCCGTAGGAGTACATGGACAGGCGGGACTGGTAGGCGATGTGCATGGCAGGTGTGTTGAAGGATTCAAACAGCATCTCGGCATACTTCTCTCGGTTGGTGTGCGGGCTCAAGGGTGGATCCGACACCAAGACTGCGTGCTCCTCAGGGACAATCTTCATCTCCTGTCGGAAAAGATACTCCCAGATGTCCTGCACTGTGTCCCAGTCCACAATGATGCCATGTCGCAGAGGGTTAACTAGCTTGAGACGAACCTCTGGTTGGAGGAGCTCCTGCCCCACAAAGGTCTCCTTGCGATTATCCCCAGTCTTGGCAGTCTCCATATAGGGCTTGCCCACAGTCGTTGAGATCCTGTGGGTAGGCTTTGGCAGGCCAGCAAAGCCACATTTACAGTAGCCGGTGCCAAGGTCCACGACCACTGCTTTGGTCACCTCTACTTTGGGTCTCTGCTTGGGCACTGTTGACTTCACAGGTTCTTCTGGCTCTGCCCTGTTACGGCCGACCCACACCGCCCGCTTCGCAGGGCCTTCCTTTAAGGAGGCAGTCTGTAGGACCTGAGTCTGCATGGAGACCTGGTCCCCTGCTTTCTTGGGAGGCCCATCCCCTATGTTGGCTGCCTGTGGAGCCCATACACTGTCAAGAGCCATCCTGCTCTTGAGAAAGCCCCTTACTCCCACTAGGTTCAAGGCCTGAGAGGCTTAAATCAGAGGACCACTTAGCAATGTTCCCAATGATGACATCGGTGATTGTGACATCATCCAGTGATCCAGGGTTTTCTAGATACTAGGAACCTATGTCTCATGTTAGAGCATATTTGGAGTATTGTTTTTGAAATGGTTCCCCTTCTGAATTTTGTAATGAACTGATTATTCATTCAATGAATGTTGGAGTGCTTACACCGAGCAAGGCAGCTGAAAATACAGCAGTGGGGAAAAAAGAAAAAGAAAAATCTGCCCTTGTAGGGCTCATGTTCTTGGGGATTGGAGGGAGATAGACAATAAATGTATGTTAAACAAAACAAATGTATGTTAGAAAGTATTTAGAGCAAAAGAGATAGCACAGAAGGGGGTGGCAAGATTGCTGTGACCTGGGTGGGGCCCTGAGGTGGTGGCAGGTGTGTGAAGATCTGATGGAGGTGAGGGAGGGCCACATAGGTACAGAGGACTGAAGCGGTCATGTGGCTGATGAAGTAGGGCAGGGGCCATCAGAACACAGCTGGGTCCAGCCTGTGGATTTGGTTGAAAGTTTCTTTGTTTTTTTGTTTTCAGTTGGAGATGGACACAACTTTTATTTTATTTTTTTATGTGGTGCTGAGAATCGAACCCAGTGCCTCACATGTGTTGGGCAAGCACTCTACCACTGAGCCACACCTCAACCCCTCTGAAAGTCTTTTATTAAATTTATTTTATTTTATTTTTTTGTACTGGGGATTGAACTCAGGGACACTGGACCACTGAGCCACATCCCCAGCCCTATTTTGTGTTTTATGTAGAGACAGGGTCTCACTGAGTTGCTTAGCACCTCACCATTGCTGAGGCTGGCTTTGAACTCGCGATTCTCCTGTCTCAGCCTCCCTAAGTGCTGGGATCACAGTCTTGCGCCACCGCGCCCGGCTTATTAGAACACAGCCACACTGTTAACGTCCTATGGCCTAGCGCTGATTTTCCAGAACAATAGCAGAGCTGAGTCACTGCAGCAAAGACTGCATGACCCAAAAAGTTGAATGAAAGTGTCAAGTGTCTGGTCCTCTCCATCAGACCAGCGCAGCCTGTGGAAGGAGGCAGAAGGAGCGAGTGGAACGGGAGAAGAAAGTGGGTGGTGGAAGGTGGTTAGCTCTCGTGGCCTCATAAGCCACTGCAAGGACTTTGGCCCTGACCAGGCAAGATTAGAAAGCACTAGACAATTCTGAGGAGAGGTGTGAACACCATCTGATGTCCATTTTAGCAGGAGTCTTTGTTGCTGTGGTGACTGCCAAGCTTTTCTGGCTCACTTCAGACCCTGAGGTTGACTCTTAGGACAACCTTAAGAAGAATTCTTAGCTGGGCGCGGTGGCTCAAGCCTGTAATCCCAGCACTTAGGCTGAGACAGGAGAATCACGAGTTCAAAGCCAGCCTCAGCAATGGCGAGGTGCCAAGCAACTCAGTGAGACCCTGTCTCTACATAAAACACAAAATAGGGCTGGGGATGGGGCTCAGTGGTCGAGTGCCCCTGAGTTCAATCCCCAGTACAAAAAAAAAAAAGAATAATTCTTTGGACATTTGTAACCTACTTCTCCTTTATAAGGGTCATGAGGTCACAGTGAAATTAGACTCTCCAGAGTCCCATTAATGAGAACATTGAGGCTTAAGGTGCGTGGGTACCCAAGGATATCAGGCAGGCGTGGCCAGGCTGTCCTGCTGTAGCTGCCTCCCGGGGTGTGCTGGACTCACCTTCATGAGACCTCACACGCATCTCAGAGGCTGCTTGGACACTGTCTTGCAGGCACTCTCCAAAGCTGAGCATGTTGGTGTTGATGCCTACCACTGTCAGGGCACCCAGAATCCAATCTTAGGCTGTACCCTGGGCTTTCTTCTTGGAGGAGGTTGTTGGGGTGCTCTTGGCCTTGTGAGGTGTGAGAAGAAAAGGACCAAGGATGAGCTTATGACCTTTGTGACTGTCTGGTGGGGACAGCTAAACAGGAGGAAAATACTCTTGGACCCTCAAACCTTCTAGGGAGGCTCAGTGGGCAGAAGTTGGATGCACTTGGGTTAGAGTACAGTCCAAGAGCAGCGTGCTCTTGGGTTCATCATTTGGATGCTGAACCTCTGTGTACTCAGCTCCACCTTCCTCCCAGGATTCTGCAACATAACAAATTAAATGCCCGGTACAAGGGCAATGATATTGACCAAATTGTATTGCAATACCATGTACATGTACAAATATTTAACAATTCCACTATTATGGATAATTCTAACATACCAATAAAATATGGAAAAATATAATAGCATAGCAACAACAAAAGTACCTGGTACAGTGCCTGACTTACTGCAGGAGATAAAACATCACTCTCTGCCAAGGAGCAGAGGAGGAATAGGTCCTCAGTGAACAGGGGTTAGGCATGGCATTATTAGGGGAGGGAGCAGAAACCTGAGAACGCAGGATTACTAAAACTGCTGGCTACCTGCTCCTGCCTGGAGCAAACTCAAGTTAGAAGGATAGGGGTGGTAGGTGACAAGACCAACCCCCACCCCTGAGTGCCTGAATGGACTAGCCCCATGACATCACAATCCTACATGGTTGCCAAGACACTGCTGGAGGTGGGTTCTCATTTCTCCCTAGGGAGCTCTAGGATGTGGATGTGAGAAAGGAAGACAGATGGCGACAAAGAACAGTCCTAGCCCCATGCCCATGGGCACTGCCCAGGGGGACCCGGGAGAGGCAGGAACCCTGCCAGGTCCTGATGCCGGCATTCGGGACACAGGTTCCACTGCTCAGCTGAAGATGAAGCCCAAGAAGGTGCGCAAGATCAAGGCCCTCATCATTGACCTGGGCTCCCAGTACTGTAAGTGTGGCTATGCTGGAGAGCCGAGGCCCACTTACTTCATCTCCTCTACTGTGGGCAAGCGCAGTCCTGAGGCAGCTGCTGATGCAGGTGACACCTGCAAGGAGACCTACGTAGGCCATGAGCTGCTCAACATGGAGGCACCTCTGAAGCTGGTTAACCCACTAAAGCATGGCATCGTGGTGGACTGGGACTGCGTCCAGAGCATCTGGGAGTACATCTTCCACACAGCCATGAAGATCCTCCCCGAGGAGCATGCTGTGCTGGTCTCCGACCCTCCGCTCAGCCCCAGCAGCAACCGGGAGAAGTATGCGGAGCTCATGTTCGAGACCTTTG
Source organism: Geosciurus inauris (assembly GCA_004024805.1). NCBI lineage: Eukaryota > Metazoa > Chordata > Mammalia > Rodentia > Sciuridae > Geosciurus > Geosciurus inauris. The sequence goes on from PVHX01003156.1 coordinate 73,252, forward strand.
GCATCCCTGCCATGCATGTGACGTCCCAGGCGCTGCTGTCCATATACTCCTACGGCAAGACCTCAGGGCTGGTGGTAGAGAGTGGACATGGTGTCTCGCATGCAGTGCCCATCTCTGAGGGCGACTTGCTGCCGGGCCTGACCAGCTGTGCCGACTTTGCAGGCAGTGACCTCACCAACTACCTGATGCAGCTGCTCAACGAGTCTGGCCACAAGTTCACGGACGACCACCTGCACATCATAGAGCACATCAAGAAGAAGTGCTGCTATGCAGCTCTGCTGCCAGACCACGAGCTCACCCTGGGCCTGAACGAGCTGCGCGTGGACTACGAGCTGCCCGACGGCAAGGTCATCACCATAGGCCAGGAGCGCTTCCGCTGTGCTGAGATGCTCTTCAAGCCCTCCCTGATGGGCAGCCACGAGCCAGGCCTCCCAGCGCTCACCGCCGCCTGCCTGGGCCGCTGCCAGGACACTGGCTTCAAGGAGGAGATGGCCGCTAACGTGCTGCTGTGCGGCGGCTGCACTATGCTAGATGGCTTCCCCGAGCGCTTCCAGAAGGAGCTGAGCCTCCTCTGCCCTGGGGACAGCCCCACAGTGGCTGCTTCTCCCGAGAGGAAGACTTCCGTGTGGACCGGCGGCTCCATCCTGGCCTCCCTGCAAGCCTTCCAACAACTCTGGGTCAGCAAGGAAGAGTTCGAAGAGCGGGGCAGCGCAGCCATCTACAGCAAGTGCTGAGGGGCGGGTCCCCCAGGCCACTATACAGTTACAGAATTTCACATAAAATTTTAACTTGAAATGGTTCTTGTCTGGTCTGGATTTCTTGGTCTAACCTGATAATAGAAGGTTGTGGGGAGTTGGGCTTAGAAGTATCAACATGCTTGGTTGTGCTGGGTGACAGGAGTGGGAAGTGGGGGCCAATCTGTGTCCCCCTCCCCTTTCCTTTCCCTACATGCCCCTCATGTGGGTGACATCTCATAGCTTAGAGTGTGGTATGCTGTTCCATTAACTCCTCCAAGTTCAAACCAGATTCAACAGACTGCATTGCTTGCTCAACCATCAGCCAAGAGGGAAATGGCTCTTGTTAAGGGACTAGCTCGCATGAGTAATTGGTGACTGGAGGAGACATAGATGCCTGGCATTAGTCTTCTGTTTCTGGATCCAGTGCTAGGGCTGTGGACTTGGGAAAGAACCAGAACAGTCATCATCACCTGAGCCATGCTCACTAGACCTTCCCCATTACCCAGAGTCCAGCTTTTGGCCTGGAGTTTGAGTACCCAGCTCTGGCCAGGCCTTGTTGGTAGGCACAGAACTTTCCTGTAGAGGGAGGTTGCAGGTTGGTGGCTCAAGGCTGGCAATAGACACATTTTATTTGGCTGGCACAGTGTGTAAATTTTCCTCTTAAATGTGAATTCTTTCAGTGGGACCTACATTCTCTACGCTGCCAAGGTCTCTACCGCATGATGTCTTCATATGTATATACCTGTGTCTTCAACTCTTAATTTGCATTAGTTTGTTTCTTGCAACCCAGTACTGATCATAAATGACTAATACTGATCATAAAAACCTAATGAGATGCAGAGAGGAGAAAGTGATATGCCTCAGTAAACAGATGCTGCATGTGAACCCACTACCACATGCTAGTCTTGAAGATCTCCAAAAACCATGTCTGTGTCTATGTCTACCCTGTCCCCATCCCCTCTTTCACCTTTCCCACCCCCTCAGCAGCTTCTGCTGTGTCTGGTCACAGCTTCTGTCCTCTTTCTGCCTGGTCGTCTCTGCAAACATCATGTGGCAGAGACTTAAGAGCACCAAGCAAATCCTTGACATGAACTTAAGCCAGACACAGGCATGACAGGAGGTTTAATCTGGAGATGGGTCAGTAACCCATGGAATGTGCATTCATATCTCTCTCTCCTAAGATGCCAGTAAGTGATGATAGATGAAATAAATGTGTGGTCCCACTGCAGATGAAGAGGATAGTAGAGATTTCCACCTGATTCTGGAAGGGGAGTGGGTTCAGGAAAGAATAAGGCAGGAAGTCTGCAGCCTGAACTGTGCAGGGTGCTTCCTGTTGTACAGAATGGGTGGAGGTCTGGGACTTGGAAATGCCACTCGGGGTGAAAACAGGCTGGGAGAGGGCTGTAATGCTCTCTATTTGGAAGCACAGCCCCCCTCCCACACTCCCAGAATATCAGCCTGTATGTGCCTGTTTCTCAGGAAAACAGTTGAATTCTCTAAAGGTGGGAAGAGGAAGAGGGTCGTGTGTAAAGAACTGATCATGAATCCCACCTGTCCCCTCACCTCCCCTTCTCCAAACTGAGTACATTTAAGTCTTGCTGACATTCCCGAGGTGACGTCTCTATTTTCTCCTTATCCCTTCCCAACAACTCCCATATTTTATACGGGTGCCTGATGTGATCCAGGGATGACCTCCCCTGAGATTGAAGGGCAGGCAGGGCATGCAATTTAGGCCAAGCCAATCAGAGCAAGCCACCTCCCTGGCCCTAATGTTTGATTCCAGAGTGAACCTATAACAGTCCCGTTGTGGAGTGGGACACATGCTGTCTGGAAGGTTGATGTGAGCTGGGGGCTGTGTCCTAGAACTACTGGGCTAACATTTAATCCCAAAAGGAAGCTGACCCACCAGGGAACATAGGGCCTTGCATATGCTAGGCAAGTGCTCTACCGCTGAGCTATATCCCCAAGCCCCTTAAGAGCAATCTTGATAATAAACATTTAGCAGGGAGAGATCAGACTGGACAGGCAAAGCAGATGAGTGGCTTCTCACCACGTCAGAGTAGTAGGGTATCACCACTTGATGTCACTCCAACACTTGCTTATGTCTATGGAAACCTCAGGCAGGACATCCCTCCTTTGCTATGACACTGGCATTCTTAACTTGGAAACCTCAGGGCGAGTTTAGAATCATGCAGGGAGCTAGTTCCTAAAACAAAACCAGAACCCAAGCCCATATGGATCTTCCTCCCTAGACTGCAGTTCAGTAGGTTTGGAGAGGAAACTAGGAACCTGCATTAGAAAAGTTTCTCAGATAATTCTAAATAGCCACTCCTGTTAAACCAATTCCTCAGAAATGTGCGTGGCACGTGCTTAGCACAGTGTGAATGTTAAAGTAAACTAGGACTGTGATGTGTGGGCCAAGCCAAAGGAGCCAGGTGGCTAAGATGCGGCTTCCTTGGTGTTGGGACATCTTTCGCCACCTGTTCAAGCTCCATTTATCCTTCGAAATGCTACTCAACTCTCTGCTCCCCTGGGACATGCTCCTCGATATGCTCAGGCAGGAGGCTTCCTCCTTGTGTCCCCTTTACGCGGCTGTGGCCATGGGTGTGTCTGCCTTGGCGTGTTATCTGCATACCTCCACAGAAAGGACAGAGACCATGTCTCGGCCATCTCTAAGCTAGTTCCTGGCAGGTGGAGGGGAATGTGTGCTGAATTTATTGCTTATAGACACCAATTTGTATTTGCTAGTCCTCGGCTCTTTATTGTTCATTCTTCCCAGAACTTCTCAGGATCCTTAGGGTATCAGCTCTCAACCCTTCAATTCTGGCTGCATGTTAGAATCACCTGGGGAGCTTTTTAAGTAATCTCAGTGCTCATGCTCCCCCTGAATTAAATCAGAATGTTTGGGGTGGAGTAGAAGCAGTGGTGTGATTTAAAAGGCCCCCAGGTAATTCTCCTGTGAGCCCAGTTGAGAACCACTGCTGTAGGGAAGCCTCAGGGCCTAGTCTTTCATTTTCACAGCCAGAAACACCAGGGGATCAGGCAGCTCTCAGCCTAGGAAAGTATCATTTTCCTGAGATGCCGAGGTTCCGATCCTTCAGGATTCCATAGGCTTCTGAAAGAGTTCCATTCCTCTTGGTTTCTGCATTTATAGAAATATGTAAAGTAACAATCAGGAACTAAATAAATCATAGCAAAAGCAATAGAGTCTGGGAAAGGCAGGAAAGCAGTACGTTAAGGATATCCCTTGAGGAATTGCAGATAGAGAAATTGAGAGCAAACAAGAAAATTGTTTTTGACAATACCTACTCTACTCTATCCAAATACCAGTGGAAAAAACACACCCAATAACCCTGCCAGAACTGTTGTTTCAGTGGGGAACCTTGTATGAGGACCTGATCTTGCACCCCACTCTCCCATTCATAGGAGTAGGTGTCATGTTCTGATTCCCCCAATGGGGCAGCATCGGCGGGTCCAGTGATGAACTAAACCTTGGTCCCCACCCAGCACCAATGAGATGGCACAAGGTGATGAGAGGCAAGGCTAGTTGGCACTCAGCTTCTTTCAGACCCTGCCCCCATCCTCTGCTGACAGTGGGGCTCAGTAGGGTGCTGATCTTATACCTTCCACTTGGAGAGAATGAGACACTGGGAGTCAGCAACTGGCTTTTGCTGAGAAAGTGTTAGCAGTGTTGTGAGGGAAGCTGAACTTTCACCTAACACATTTGCAATGAGATAGTGTGAGTCAGCACCTCACTTTTGCATTGGTTGTATTAGGCACAGTAGCAAGCTGGACTTCCCTGACCGGCTGGCCATTGAGCCGTATGTACCTCAATGAGCAGGGAGGAGGTATCCAATGAGAAAACTATTAAGTAGGATTCAGAATGTCATGCAAAATGTCCAAGATTCAATCAAATGTCATTCATTGTGTAGTAAAGAAATTGGCCTTGCCCAAGGGCATGTCTGGCCTTTGCCCTAAGCATCTGAGGCAATCTATATCATACCTCATAGATATGTGTTTGTTTAGGGTTGAACTGGCCACACTGGATCTCAGGCTAAGGTTGACCACACCCAATAATCTTAGGGTGATGGCTGACTATGCCGGATAGACCAACAATGTTATTTAGGGCAGGAGCTTTGAGTCACACCATGGCAACTGACCTAGAGCCTGAGATCAACCATATGGCAATTGATCAGTCAGTTAGGCCTATGTAATGAAGCCCCAGTAAAAACTCTGAACACTAAGGCTTGGGAAAACTTGCTTTATTGGCAACACGTGCATGCATTATCACATGCTGATGCCAGGAGAAAAATGTTCCCTGACTCCAGATGGGAAGGATAGGGAAAGCTTTGCATTTGGACCATCACCATAAGAGCTTTCAGGGAATCCTTCAAGCGCATTATTGTTCTGGGTGTCAGAAGTGAGGGTAGGCTGTGCTGTCTACTTCTCATACTTGTCATATTAAGAACCAGGACAAGCCTGGCGTGGTGGCGCACACCTGTAATACCAGCACTCAGGGAGGCCGAGACAGGAGAATCGCAAGTTCAAAGCCAACCTCAGCAACGGCGAGGCGCTAAGCAACTCAGTGAGACCCTGTCTCTACCTAAAACACAAAATAGGGCTGGGGATGTGGCTCAGTAGTCGAGTACTCCTGAGGTCTATCCCAGGTACCAAAAAAAAAAAAACAAAAAAACAGAAAGAAAGAAAGAACCAGGACAGCTGCAACAAGCATGAGAAAAGACAATGAGTAGACTCCAACAGTAAGGTGAGCAAGCAGCTGGGAAAATCTGACCAGGATTTTAAAATAGCATCATAAAATGATTTAATAATCAATTACAAATTATCTTGAAACACATGAAAGCATACAAAATAATCTTGGCAAAAAACAGAAGCTATAAAAATAAACATGGAAATTACAGAACTACAAAATTTTAAACCTCTTTGAATGGGTGAACTTGAAGGCAAATCAATATAATTTACCTAATAGGGACAGAATGGAGGGAAAGAGATTTTTAAAATGTGAATCAAGTCCCATAGACCTGTGAGACAATAACAACAGCAGCAGCAAACAAATAAAAGTAACATTCATATCATTAGAGTTCCAAAAGGAGAGGAGAGAGAAAATTAGTGGGACTAAAAGACCAAAGAAATAATGACTGATGGGGCTGGGATTATGGCACAGTGGTAGCGTGCTTGCCTAGCACGCATAAGGCACTGGGTTTGATCCTCAGCACCACATAAAAATAAAATAAAGATATTCTGTCACCTACAACTAAAAAAAAAAAAAACATTAAAAAAAAAAGAAATAATGACTGAAACTCTCTAAATGTGGTAAAAGACAGACTAAAGAAATTAGCAAATTGAAAGTAGGATTAACCCAAATAATTCCATATCAAGATACATTAGAATTAAACTTTTGACAACTAAAGAAAAAATCTTGAAAGCAGAGATTATGATTTACTTATAGGGGAACAGTAATTTGAATAACAGTAGATCTCTCATCTGAAGCCATGGAGGCTAGAAAGAAGTGGTACAACATTTTTCAAGTACTAAAAGTAAAGAACTGTCAACCATAAACCCTACGTCCAGAAACCCTATCCTTCAGGAATGATGGAGAGGTGAAGGCATTTAAGGATGAAGGAAGGTGTTTGTCTGGTTTTCTTGTTTGTTTTGTTTTTTGCTAGCAAACCTAACCTTAAAGGAAGCTTTATAAACAGACAGGAAATGGAAACAGAAGAAGGTATGGAACTTCAGAAAGGAAAGAAGAGATCAGAATGGTTAAAAATAAGGCTTAATAGAGCAGAATATTCTACTTCTCATGTACCTGAAATATGATTTTCAAAATCATATTTGTTGGTTGAAGCAAAATATTAACAAAATGGATCATAGGCCTAAATGTGAAGTGTAAAACTATAGTGTCTAGAAGATAACAGGAGAAAATCTAGGGAATCTTAGGTTTGTTTGTGAGTGTTTAGATGCCGAACTAATAGCATGATCTGTGAAAGAAGAATTGATATGTTAGACTTTATTAAAATTAGAAACTTGTTTCCTGTGAAAGACACTGTGAAGAGAATGAAAAGACAAGCTAGAGACTGGGATTAAGTATTTCCAAAACACCTGATAAAATATTTGTATTCAAATTACACAAAGAACACTTAAAACTTAACAATATGAAAACAACTCACATTAAAAAATGGGCAAAAATCTGGACACTTCACCAAAGACATAGAGAGGGCAAATAAGTGTACAAAAAGATGGTCAACATCATATATTAAAGATGCAAAATGGTAGCTGCTTTAAATGAGTGCTGAGCAGTTCCTTCCCATGCTGAACATGTTCTTGGCTTGGGATCCAACAATTGTATTCACATTACTCAGTTGAAAACTGTGTCCCCTCAAACCCTGCACGCAGTGTTTATAGTAATTCTATTCATAATCTTCAAACACCGGAAGCCATTGCAATATCCTTCAGTAGGTGAATGGATAAACAAACTGTGGTATGCTCAAATAATGGAATTTTGCTTGTTAGTACAAAGAAAACTATCACGGTGCCAAATGACATGGAGAAAACTTGAGCACATAATGCCAAGTCAAAGAAGCCCATCTGAAAAGCTACACAGTATATGACTCTAGCTGTGTGATATTCTGGAAGAAGTAAAACTATACAGTGTAGGAGCATCTCCATACCTTCAACCCCGCCCTTCCATCCTTCCCCATTCTATGCTAATAGACTGTGTTCTCGCCAGAATGCACCCCTTTGTTTGTGACCTTTGGATCTGATTGGTCCAAGAGTGTATTTAAGCTTCTATACTTTCTGGAATAAACGGTGTTTTCTGCTTCTTGCTCCGGGTGTTTCTGCGTGGCACTGGGGCAGAGCAGATTTCTACCTACATCCCGGGCCCTGGGGAGATTGGCTCCGCGAATCGCCACCACTGTCCAGAGAGACCCCATATCGTCTTCCCTGGGGACCCTTCTCCGTCTCTCTGGACCCCAACTCATCACCCTCCCCCCCTTTTTAAGTGATAAGACAGTAAAATCATCAGTGGATGCCAGGGGAGAGGGTGGAGGGATGAATGGGTGATGCAAAGGGGACTTTTAGGGTGGTAAAACTGTCCTGTATGGTCCTGTAATGGTGGATACCTGACAGCATGCATCTGTCAAAACCCATAGAAGTATATCACTCAGAGTGAACCTAAATGTGAAGTATGGACTCTAGTTAATAATATGTGTCAGTATTGGTTCATTAATTATAACAAAGGTACCTTGTGAATACAAGAATTAGTAAGAGGAGAAACAGCATGTGTGCGTGTGTGTGTGTGTGTGTGCGCGCGCGCGTGTGTGTGCATGGGGGGGTTAGGCTGGTATGTGGGAACTCTATACTGTCTGCTCCATTTTTCTGTAAATCTAAAACTTTTCAAAGGAAAAGTTTTTAAAACAAAGTTTAGAAAAAGACAATTTACAGACTAATAAAAACATCTGTAAGCCATGTTTTGCATGAAGTATTAGGTATTCTGAAATTTCAATAAACCCCTCAAAGCTGAATGGTTTTTTAAAGAAATAAACAATCCAATTAAAAGTGGACGTAATGCGTGACAGCACCAAAAAGTACGCACAGTTGGCAGATGAGCACATGGAAAACACTTGACCTCAGTAACCAAGAGGGAAAGGTGATTAAACCACAGCGAGATATCGCTGTTTATCTGTGTGTGGGGGGTGGGGGTGACAACTCCAGGACTGGTGAGGACAAGGAGAAACCAGAAGACCCTGCATTGCTGCTGGGAACGTGACCGATCCAGCTGCTGCAGGAAGACGTTTGGCAGTTTCTTGAGAAACTGAATGGGCAGCAGTGGCTCTAGGGTGTTTGTCCCAGAGAAATACAAGCTTCACACAAAAACCCCTACACAGATGTCCAGGACAGCTTCGTTCATTATAGCCAGAAGTGGGACACAACTCGTGTCTTTGGGCAGGTGAATTGTTAAGCTGTAGTGTATCCATACCAGGGAATACTACCTGGCCATAACAAATAACCACATGGAGCCAGGTGTGGTGGTGCACGCCTGTAATCCCGGTGGCTCGGGAGGCTGAGGCAGGAGGATCGTGAATACAAAGCCAGCCTCAGCAAGAGCGAGGCGCTAAGCAACTCAGTGAGACCCTGTCTCTAAATAAAATACAAAAAAGCGCTGGGGAGATGGCTCAGTGGTCCAGTGCAACTGAGTTCAATCCCTGGTACCCACCTCCCCCCCAAAAAATAACCAAGTGGAACAGCTCTTTCAGAATTTGTTTAGCAGGTTTTCCGGTTCTTACTGGAAGACCCCCTTGGGGGTGGTAGTGGGAGAATGAACTACAGGTAGCTGCAGAGGAATTTACCTGGAATTGTGCTGAGAGGAAAAAGTCAACTCCCAAAGATCACGTAGATGTGGTTCCTCTCAGACAGCATTTTCCAAAAGCAAAATATCACAGGTTAGTGGTTACCAGAGGTTAGGGATGGGTGGAGAGCAGGAATTGAGTGTGCCTCCTTTATAATGGTGACTGTGTTATGTATCTTGATTGTATGGAAGTGAATATCGTGGTTGGGATTTTATACTACAGTTTTGAAAAATGTTACCTTTGGGAGGATGGGTAAAAGGTACACAGGACCTCTCTACATTAATTCATACAACTGCACGTGAATCTGCAATTATCTCACAATATAAATTTAATTTTAAAAACTTAAAGGGCTGGGCATAGTGGTGCACGCCTGTAATCCCAGAGGCTTGGGAGGCTGAGGCAGGAGGATCACAAGTTAAGTTGGCAACTTAACAAGGCACTAAGCAACTCGTGAAACCCTGTCTCTAAATATTTCTTATGAAGGGGTGGGAATGTGCTCAATGGTTGAGCAGCTCTAGGTTCAATCCCTGGTACCAAAAAAAAAAAAAAAAAAAAAATTGAGTAGAGAACATATCCTAATGCATAAGCCACACCTTAGACCAATTAAATAAACGTCTTGGAGGTTGGACTAAGTATTAGTATTTAAAGCTTTCCAGATGGTTCCAAATGCAGCCCGGTTTGAGAACCAACACCTTAGCTGACTGGAAAGCGTGGGCAGTCAGCATGCAAAGCTTTGGGGTCATATAGATAACTCCGACAGAAGCTGTGTGGTATGGAGCAAACCACCTAACCCCAACTTTTTGTGTATTGGTGACCACCTGTCCCCACTTACCGCTCTGTTTTGAAGATAAGAAGACAATGTAGGTAAGTGTTACGTACATGTTAAGTATAACAAAAATGTTCTGATCAATATGCAATGTATACCTACAGATGTTTGTTTTTATTTTTTTATTGATACTGGAGATTGAAACCAGGGATGCTTTACCCCTGAGCTACACCTCTAGCCTTAAATTTTTTTAAAAAAGTATTCTTTAGTTGTAGATGGACACAATCTCTTTATTTATTTTTATATGGTGCTGAGGATTGAACCCAGTGCCTCACACAGGCGAGGCAAGCACTACCACTGAGCTACAACCCCAGCCCCTAAATTTTTTTTTTAAATTTTGAGAGAGGGTTTTGCTAAATTGCTGAGGCTGGCCTTGAACTTATGATCCTCTTGCCACAGCCTCCTGAGTCACTGGGATTATAGGTGTGCATCACAGCACCCAGCATGTGTTTTTAAATATGTGTGGAATATCTACTGGATGCAGAAATTTTCCTGCTTGTTATCTGATTTGATTGCATTAACAAAGCAGCAATGTAGGGATTTTGAATTTAGTGTTAGAGAGGAGCCTGAAACAAGCAGAAGGTAAGTGACACTTCTGATCTTAGGAATATAAATAGATTCTGCTCCAGCAGAAGTTACCAGCTATGGGTTTGCCCAACAGACGTGGCTGTCAAAGTAATTTAGGTTTAAAAGTAAACCCCTACCTTCCCTTTTGCTTCTAGGAGACATGAATAAAATTCCTATAAGTGCAATTTTGGTTGAATTATCTAGGTAATAGTCTGAATTCTTCACTTTGCTAATACAGATGAAACTAAGTGCAGTAGAGAAAAACGTCCATTAAGAAGAAGAGAGCACCTGGCTCCCAAATGATTCATGCCCAGCAAGAAGCCAGAAGGGAAAGGCCATCTGGGATAAGAATGAGCTAAGGCTTGTGTCATCCCACTAGCAAATATTAAATGCCACTTAATGCCTGGTTCATTACAAAGGTAGTTAAAAACACATTAAGTATGGAAAAGGCTAATTCTGGCATCAGATTTTCACAAAAGGGAAAGAATGCCAATGTAAAAGACAAGGGGCTGTCACCTTTTTATGTGTTTCTGTTAAAAAAACTAAATGGTTGCAACATTTGTAAAATTGAAGTCCAGAAGGGATTATCATTTCAAAATACATCAGAGAATCAAGGGATTTATATGTTTAAAATCTAATGTATGCATTAGGAGTATCTGGATCACTAGTATGCTTTTTGGATTGTTAAGATAATTACTTGATTGACCAGCTGTGTGTGTATAAAGAGAGACTTAGTAATTCAAGGTCTTCAGCCTCCCAAGTGGATGTGCAACAGGGATCAGCTTCAATGCTGGCTGCTCTGCAAGATTTCTTTAACAGTCTTCCAATAATTGGGAGCTTTGCATGGACTAGCCAGTATCTTTCCATCTCTGAAGGACATTTTTTCCTATGTACTTCAATCTCTGGGTCCTGGCTCAATGAATTGAAGAAAACTCACCAAATGCATCTTCAGGGGTTGGAGAAGAAATAGAATAGGATATTTTTGTGGGCCCTTCCCTTTCCTTCCTCCCTCCATTCTTCTCTTCTCCCTCCCTCCCTCCCTCCCTTTCTTCCTTCCTTCCTTCCTTCCCCAAGAATGAACATTTCCCTGGCCCAGATCTTGAGGAGAAATGGCTAGATTCAGTCCCAACTTACGGATGTCTATGCTTTGAAGAAGTTAGGCGTGGTATTTCACCAGTCTTGGTCTTATTTCCTCATACTGGGGAGCTGGTACATATAGAAAACCATTTGGCAATCTTCAGTGAGCTTCCTGGCATGGGTGTCGGTCCTTGAGAGTTGGGGTTTCTGCAAGGGCACATATCAGAGCACTGTGCAGGCAGTGTCTGCTCCTGTCTCTAATGCACACCCCACCCCCTTCTTCTTGTCCCTTTATGTCTATCAGGGGACCTCTGGCTCTTCTCACCTCCATTCCTGCTTGCTCCCCACCTTGTTTGAATTTCACTTCAACCTTGTTCATAGATTGCTAACTGCTATGCTCCTCCTTAGTGAATAATTAGTAGATTTCAATATTTAAGGCTACGGAAAAATTGAATTAGGTATAGGTTGTATATTTCCCTGTCATTAAGTTGGAATTGCTGATGCTAGTAATAGCCTTCACAACTATGAAGCATTTTTTTTCTGTTAGAAAGCATAGTTAGACCTCCTTTGTGACAGTTAATTCTCAGAGGTAGCCTAGAAGTAAGACTGGGGGAAGTGTTTAACAGTATTCTTTTTGCAGGTAAGAAAACTGAGGCTCAGTGATGTATTGAATTTAGTTATCGTTCACATAACACTGCGCCTGGCACACTGGGAGGACTGGGGACATGGTGGTCCCTTCCCTTTCCCCTGGGAAGGACAAAGGCTAGCAAGTCAGGCAGAGGGAACCTCAGAGCACCTGACTTCTGTTCCATGCAGTGAGCTGGGTGACAGCACCCACCTGTGCTAGCTCCTGGATGTGGGTGGGTGGGACATGAAAAAGCCTAAGCCCTGCTGTCAAGATGCTTCTGGTTTTGTGAGGGTGGGGTTTTTAGCAAATTAAACTCTATATTTAGCAAATAAAGATAAAGATGCTGAGTTAAATGGGAATTTCAATAAACTATTGTTCAGTGTAAGTATGGCTGGAATTCACATATAGGCTCTAGAAATTGGGGAGTGGGGCACATGGTGCCAGGGGTGAACAGTTGGGAGGCTTCAAGATGGAGATGAGGAGAACCAAGGGCTTGAATGAAATGGACAAAAGAAGCCGGGTGCAATGATGCCGGTAATCCCAGCAGCTGGGGAGGCTGAGACAGGAGGATCATGAGTTCAAAGCCAGCCTCAGCAATGGCGAGGTGCTAAGCAACTCAGTGAGACCCTGTCTTTAAATAAAATACATGAGAGGGCTGGGGATGTGGCTCAGTGGTCAGTGTCTCTGAGTTCAATCCTCGGTACCAAAAAAAAAAAAAAAATTGACAAAAGACTGAGGGAGGGGATAGGAAGCTGCTAAGGCCATCATCCTGACAATGTTCTACTTGCAACTCAGATGTTCCTAATAGTTAATTAAATTTACACTCAGTAAGGCAATCCCATAAATACCAAATAGGCCATGGAACTTTTTAAAAGCTACAGACTTGCATAAATGCTTGCCTGGGCACGGGCTGCTCCTGAAGGCAGGTCTGGAGGAACTGAGGGACCAGGGGACTGAGGTAGGAGAACAGCTCACTTTTGCAATGTAACTTTTAATTGCTTTTGTTTTTACCCCAAATACATATGATGGATTCAAATGAAATTTTATTGAACATTTCAAAACTGGAAAATTTAGGAAATTAGTGTAAGAGCCTGAAAAAGGTGGCCCCCTCTTGTAAGGCATTCTGTAGTCACTCCGGAATGAGTTTTGTGGACATCCATGGCTTTGGTCATTTTCACTCCTGAAAACAAGAATCTAGGCCTTAGGCGTCTTCACTCATGTGTTGGATGTGTTCAGACTCTGAGCTTGAGGATTGCATACATTTTTCATTTATTTTAGTCCCTGCTATCTCCATGATGCACTTGGATCATGGGAACTTTAACCAGCATTTTGACACCTGTCTGAGAATGGCCCAGAATGCCAGGTCAGGATTCTGGTCCCCAGGAAGTGCATGGGGGGAGGGAGCTTTGGAGACCTTCAATTTTCCCACATCTGGTAATGGAGATGGAAGAAACAGATTGAGAAGGGAGGAACTATCTTTCCCCTCAAGTCACTGCTGAAATGTTCCAAACAAGAAACAGAGGAGAGGAGGTCATGGAAATGAACTGCTTCTACTTGTGAAACTTCTGACACTTGTGAAATTTTTCCTCATAACAACCAATTCTCCTATTCCCTGGGCACTAGCTGGGTGTCTTATAATCCAGTTCAACTGAGATGCTAACTACTTGGAGTTAGCACAGCCACCACAGATTAAGGACTCAGCCCCACCAGACCTCCTCTCACTCCAGAGGCCAGTTGCAAGTACCAGGTTTCTGCTTGTGTTTCTGTGACCATCTATAAACCAGCAGTTCCATGATCCCTGCCTCACATTTGATAATTTATTATAATGACTCACAAAATCAGGAATGCGCTTTTCTTACTATTTATTAGCAGTTCATTATGAAGGATACAACTCGGAAACCGCCAGAGGGAAAGATGCATAGGACAAGGTATGGGAAAGGGTGTGGAGTGTCCATGCCCTCTCTAGGCATGCCATCCTCCCTGTGTCTACATGTGTTCATCAACTCAAACTCTCTGAATGCCATTGTTAGGGTTTGGATATGAGGTGTACCCCAGAAGATTGTGTGTCAGTGCAGGAGTGTTTGGAGGTGAAATGACTGAATGGTGGGAGCTGTAACCCAATCAGATCATCCTAGTTTGAATGGACTGACTGGGTGGTACCTGGAGGCAGATAGGGCGTGGCTAGAGGAGGGTCACTGGGGGTGCGCCTCCTCTGTGCTTTCCAGCCACCAGGAGGTAAACAGTGCTCCTGTGCCATCTCTACCATGCCCTTCTATCATGTTGTTCTGCTTCACCTTGGATCCAAAGCAATGGAATCAACCCACTAGGACTAAATTCCTGAAACTGTGAGCCAAAAATAAACTTTCGCTCTAAGTTGTTTCTATCAGGTATTTTGGTCACAGTAATGAAAAGCTGACACACTTGTCATCATATAGGAATTTAATTGACACTTCATTACTTAGCATGACTAATCAAATCATTGGCCATTGTCGATTAACTCAATCTCCAGCCCCTCACCTCTCCCTTGGGGTCTGGGGTGATGGGAAAGATGGAATTTCAAACCTCCAATCATGCCTTGGTTGTTCTGCCATCCAGGCTCCATTCCCTGCAACCGGTCATCTAGTGTACGGAAGATACTCTTATCACTCCACAGATTTCAAGGGTTTTAGGAGCTGCATTGTCAGGAATCTGGGACAAAGACCAGGCTGGGGGACAACCTGCCATGGTCACACAGCTGGTAAGTAGAGGAGCTGAGAGCATCAACATGTCCTGGTTCCTGGTCTCACACTCTTCTCATCTTTGGAGCCTTAGGTCAGTTCTGCACAGTGCAGGACAACCAGAACCTTTGCACTATGCGTTCTTTTTTTTTTTTTTTTTTTAAGATTCTTTATTTTTAGTTGTTGATGGACCTTATTTTATTTATATATATGCCATGCTGAGACTTGAATGCAGTGCCTCATACATGCTAGGCAAGCACTCCACCACTGAGCCATAATCCCAGCCCCTGCACTATGTGTTTTTTAATCCTTTAAAAATTACAGAGGAACAGACTTGCTGCAGGTTCCAGCTGCTTGGTGGGAGCACACCCTTTGCAGGAAAAATGTGATTGTGCTCCCTGTACAAAGAGCAGGTATAAGTCTCCTCCAGTAAGCCACGCCAGGCTCTCTCGCAACCCTGGGGAGGAAAACCCTCACACATCAAACTGCCTTTCCAGGAGGTAGCCAAATTTGAGTTCAGTCCTTACCTAAGCTCCCAGGAATTTTTCTTTGGGCCCCACTTTTTCCTTCAATGTTAAAGAGCCTAAATGGTCAATCATGTTTCGCAATGAGGTCTAATGGTAAAAATGCCCCAAATTAATGGCAAAGGTCAGAGCTAGACCCAAGACAAGCTGAGAAGATGGGCCAAGCAGGAAGGCGGCCATGGCTGAGACATAACTTTCCAGCAAAACCTTCCCCTTCTTCTATAGTAATGGGTTTTCTGGACAGATGGCTGTCCAGCTGGCTGCATTTACTGGCCTCCCTTGTAGCTCTGAGTAGCACATGACTAAGTTGAGGTCAATGTGAAGTATCTGTGACCTGGCCTCGATCAGGCAGACAAGGGTCATGCCTTGGCCTGGCAATAGGATGGAAGGATCCTGGGTTCCTCAATGATTGCATGGAGAAAGAGCGCCAAACTGCACCTCAGGGCCATGAGTGACAGAAAAACAAGCCTCTGTCTTCTTTAGACTACTTTGTTTTGGAGGCCTTTGGGAATTAGAAACGTATCCTTTGCTCTGACTTGTCACACAAGAGCACAACAGGAAGTAGATGGTATTTTTAGCACAACGCCAAGGACCCCAGGGCCGTGCAGGTAGAAGTCCCTTTTGGCAAACTATGGGACTGGGAGCTGAGTTTCTCTGTAGAACTATTCCCTGTCTCTTTTCCTTTTCTGAAAATTTCCTGAGTAAGCAACTTGACTTTCTCATATAACCATGATAATCCTACAAACAGGGTTTTCTTCCATCTTCAGAAAACTGAGATTTATAGTGGGGAGGCCACGTGCCCACAACACGGAACTAACAATGGGCTCATGATGTGACCTTGGGTCAAGAGTCCAGGCTCTTTGCTGTTTACAGCAGGCTGCCCCTCCCTACAGGTGAGGACATATTTCTGAGCGGGTGCTGGCTATGCCATGGTGCTTTTAACGTTTAACCTCATAAATGATGAGGGCGTGGCTGTTTCATACAGGAAGAGGCTGGCAGAAACTGTAATTTCAGAATGTGCCCAATTTATAAATGACCAGTAATTTAACAGTTTATATTCTTGTTCTTTGGAACTCTGCCCATGTTTTTCCACAGAATCAATGTGATTCATGGTGACACATGTCCAAGCTAGTTTCCAGACACCTGTCTTGACTCATAGTCTCAGGCATAGGTACAGAGAGCAAGGAAAGAGTTGTGATAGAGATTATGATTCTCCAATGTCCAGATGCCCCCTGCTGATGCCACCCTGTGCTTTGGCCTGCCTTGCCTTCAGGTTGCTGCATACCAGGTCTCATATTGCCACCTCCTCCACATTTCAGCCAAATCCTCTAGTTCCTCAGTATAGCTCATTACATGTAGGAAGACATAAGCGATCTGGTTGAACTGATTTGCACTGACTGGATCTTATCTAAGAAAATTCACACCATTCACTACAGTGGACTTTGATAGAGTTGTACTCTACACAGTGCATTTTATTACAGTGCATTTGTGATCCAAAAACATGCTTGGATTAGTCCAGGAAATTGGGATATTTTATTGACCATGTTTACTTCTTGCAGACAGACTAAATTTAATATGGAAAGGCATAAACAGTATCTTGAAGGACAATAAGGTGGAGAAAGAAGTGCAAAAGGAGCTTGATGCTTGGCTACCCGATCCAACTGCTAGGAGATAGGACTGTATTTACAGAGTCTGGAACTCAGAGGAATGATCTGGAAACACAAGGACTGTGTGGTAAGTCTTCTCTGTACCACACCAATGAGAATTTGGATCTGGAAACAATCTGTTCTACATATTTTAAGCAGTAGGAAATTTTAACACATGAAATCTTAACAAACTTTGCTTACAAAATGTATGTTGGGGGAACTGGCTGTGGCTCTGGGCCTTCAGGTATGATTGTAGAATATGACAGAAATGGCCCACCAGGGAAGCTACCACCTCTGGGGTCATATGAAAGTGATAAGGAAGTGAGAACTGGGAAGTGGCTGCCCCTGCTGGACAGTCTAATGCCAATGTCACAGCTGTACACCCAAGAAGCTCCAGAAGAGCCCCTGGCTCCCAGTTGCACCTGCCTTATTCAGCCTCATCAAACTCATCTAAGTATGTTGAATAGGTAAGCCTGCAAAGGAGTATGGGTAGTACAGCTTGAGCTTTGTAAGCTCTGCTTTACAGGAAGGCACTTGAGGTCCACACTGTCCAATAGAGCTTTCTGTGCTGAGCAAAATGACCTCCATGTGTACTGTCCAGTACAGTAACCTCTAGACAAATGTGACTACTGAGCACTTGAAATGTGGCTAGTCCAAGTCAGGAACTAAATTTTAAGTAATTATTTCAAGTTGAATAATTACATGTAGCTACTGGCTACTGATTAGCGTAGCACCAGCAGAGGGTGGAACACAGGGTGCGTAGTCAATTCATAGCTCTCCTCACACTGATTATGATCCTTGTGAATCAGTGTGAAGGAAAACCTCATGTCCTCCACTTCCTCGCCTGTAAAGTGGGGATGACTACTTCGTTTCCTTCAAGGGAAATGTTATGATAAAGTGGCTGGAAACAGTCCATGGCTTGTAGTGAGCTCAGGGGATGGGATGGTTACTCCAGGGGATGAACATCAATGCACTTGAAACCAGGGTCTGGCACAGTACTCCTGACATTCAAGTACTTTATCAAGGGTACATTCCCAAGGAGACAGCCACTGACATATACATGGCTGAACTTGGCTCCTCTCCAGTCCAGCCCTCTCTTCTGAACTCCATATCCACAGATCTCTCTACTGGATGGCTTCACCTGGATGCCCTACATTCACCTCAAATGCAACTCATCTGTCCATCCATTCAACCATACAAACATCCCAAATGCATGTCATACGACTAGCATGTTAAGTTCTGAGCTAGGAACTGGGTGTAGTACTGAATGGCATGACTAAACTTCTCTCTCAGAGCTTATGGCTTAATGGGAAAAACAGAAGTAACAGGCCTCAGAAATACCGGCTGCAATGGAGCACCGACCTACACCTGGGGGCCCTGGTGGTGTCAGAGAAGGCTCCTGGAGGAGAAGGATCTAGCCAGGGGAGGGGAATAACACAAGCTGAAGCCTAGTTTTACTGCCAGTTCTGGCAAAGCCTCATCATACAGTGGGAAAGGAACAGGTGCCCTGGGCCAAGGGCTGTTTCAGTGAGGAAACAGTTCAGTACATAAGTCAGCAGTCAGGGGTTTCAACATCCTTAGCTGGATGGGGTGGGGGCGGGGTCTGTCTCTCACCCTCATCATCATCCTTACAGTGTCTTTTCTAGTGGCTGTATTGTTCACTAGTGCTTTTCTGTGGAAGTGAACTCTTTTGGGTGAATGTGAAGTGGGGTTGTATCTCTGGACTGGTGTAAGGTGGGAAGCTGGAGTTGAGCACAGAGGAAATTCTGAAAATGTAAATCTTTGGGAATTAGCAGAAATTCCTGAGAGAATCCAGACTATCAGAGACTATACCTTTAAAGGGCAGAGTCCAAGCTGAGATGACCAAGAGGGTAAAGGATAACCCACCAAATATCTGGATTGTAGGTGGAATAAAGGAAAATTGCACTACGGTATACTTATGATTTGATGAAAGGATGAAATCAGAAAATAATAAGATCCAGAGAAGAATGGAAGGATCTAGAAGGCCTAGGAGGAGTGGCAGGATCTGCCAGGTTGGATGCTGTGAGGGGGGACTGTGAGTTCACCTTCCTCTTCAGGGGCTCTCTTACCCTGAGGAATACTGTCACTGTGCTATATAGCTCCAGGATGTGGTTCTAGAACTCGGGCACCCAGTTATGTGAGGCACTTGCACACTTCAGATAAACTTTGCTCAGATGCATCTCAGCAAGTCTTGGGACACTAGTTTCAGCTACACTTTCTGTAGTGTATGGGGGTCCTTTCGTTGTTCCTCTACTATTTACAGAGCAAACAGCATATAACTAACACTTTGAAAAAACAGACACGGCAATCTGGAAGGAAGGACCAAGGGCCAGACCTCAGCAGAGGCTAACTTATTCCTCTCTCCAGACTCCTCCCACTTTTCTAAAATCAGTTATGTAGGACACAAGGCCCTCCCTGGATGGAAACTGTCAGCTGTCAGGAAAGATTAGCATAGCCTCAAGGGAAACAGGGGCTGGGCAGGAGTGGGAGCTGGGATTTATATTTGAGGCTCACAGACCCTCTGTCTGGGTGTGGTAGAGGGCTCCAGGATAACACCCTGGTCACAGGATTCACTGGCCATGGACTGGATTATTAAGAAGTACAGCAGAGCCCTTCACCTCTTGTTCATCAACCATGGCCCCCCATCATAGATGTCTCTAGTCCAAGGCTTTCCCTTGTTTTGGGGTTGATAGGAAGAACAATGCTCAGAGCCTTTGAAAACCTCCAATCAGATACTGGGGCCCAAGCTGTCATCAGGGGCAAAGGCCCTGGTAGTGGAGTACACTTGCTCCTGCAGCTCTGGGAATCCATGCCTACATCAGACGAGGGTAGAAACTTAAGAAATCAGTTGAACATGACACTCAGAAAACCCTTCTTGAAATTTGCAAATAAGGAATAAAAGAAAATACTTGTTTCCGCTGTAAAGTGAATAATGGGGACGAACCACAAAGCTCTATTCATTCAATGTAGTAAATCAGATTATTCACAAATAGTGAATGCCTACAGCTTGCTTAGAAAGAAGAGAGTAAGAATTGGGCTCCAGCCACTCACTCTGGTCTCTCAAGATCAGTACAGAGTCAAAAAGAGGAACTAAGGAATTGCACTGGGAGGTAAGGTTTTATCTAGTTCATGCTGTGTTGTCCAAGGGTTAACCTTGATCTCACTTTTCCATGAGGGCCCAGGCATACAATCTCTGAGGTCATCCGTTCCTAGAGCAAGATCCTACTAGAAACAGAGCTCTCAGAGGGGAGGCCCACAGGAAGCCTGCTCCACCCACCCATCCAGATGAAAAATGATGGCACTGGGCGATGAGTGTTGCCCACTAGTAGGTGGTGTGAGATATACTGGAATTACTATTGTTTTTGAGGGCAGAACTTTCCAGGTCCTAATTTTGGACAAACTGTTTAACTTCCCCAACATTCAGGCTGCTCCTGAGGTGATACCTGGCTTCCATACCTCACAGGGTTGTTGTGAGAGTCACCCGAGATAATGTCTGTGAAAGGCTTTACTATTCTTGTCAGCCCATTTTATCTTGTATGGTGATTTTGGTGTTTTTAGTTTCTAGTCTCCCATGAAGCCTGCTTTGCTCCTCTTTTCACATGTCATCTATGCCCTAATTTCTCTGATTGGAGAAATTAGCCAAAAGAATCTGAGGTCACAGGGGACAATCTTTCCTGATGCACAGGGTATTAATATCTTTCCCCTTACCCATATCCCTTTTTCCAGAATGGCTACTCAGTTTCAAGGCAACCTGGGGTTGACCTTGGAAGGGAATGCCATAGGGTAGGGAATGTGGAAGAAAGCCTTGGGAGGAAGATAAGAAGCTTTGCTCTGCCATAGCCCCCTATCCCAGCTCTCATAATTCCTGCTTGTTCCTTTTATCTTGTGCAGACACTTGGACAAGCACCCTGTTTTGGGCATTTGTGGCAACACTCTTGTCAATAGCCCTGCTGTGAGCTGGGAAACATGGTGGCCATGGAAGCTGACATTCTGTTGTTTGGGAGCATGGGCAAGATGCTGTCGTCTTGGAGTTTTGTGGTTCCCAACATCCTTCTGAGTGGGTGATATCTATCTTCACCCTCAGGCTTTCACCAGGTCTAGCTCTCCTCTCTGAACCTTTTACTTCTGATTTCTACCTTCCCACCAGATTCTACAGAGGCCCGAGTTCCAGACCATCTACTGACTCTGGGACACTGTGAACCCCTGTGGACTCTCCAGAGGCTCATTGTCTCTCTGTTAAGTACCTGATGGAGGCTCATCTTCCTTCACTGGATTTGTACTGTTTCTTGTCCTCTCATTGGGTCCTGTTTTCTTAAAGCATCTCATCATTACACTCATCCTCATCACTGGCTTTCCTTATGTGAAAAGTTGGTTGGAAAGCCCAATTTCACAAAGTTTTCTGAGCAATTGTTCTGCTTAAAACAGAAACCTTCCTTTCTCTATGAGGTGTTGGGGGTTTTAGAGTTCTGGTTGTTTGGCCTGTGGCAGCATTTGTCATCTCAAACTCATTTCTTGGCTGAGTCCTATTACACAGGAAATTAGCTGATTAATTCTAAGAAATTGGTAGCTAAGAAAGCTGGGTGGCAGCCAGGGGAAATTAAGTACAAACTCAACAGACAGTGTTATGACATGCTTTAGCCAAATCACGAGCAAACTGTAGCCTTGTGTTGGATTCAAACCTAGAGTGTCTAAGGCTGCAAAAAAACATACTAAGGATAAAGACCTTAGCGGTATCACTGTTAATACTGAAGTGTCAGCAATTTAAAGCCTCATTTGGCAAAGAAGAAAGGACACAGGAAAGAGCAAAAGCACATGCAGGTGAAAGCAGGCCAGTTGGTGCCTCTGGCCATCTTGTCTGATGGCTCTTGGGGGAAGCTGTACCCTTTATGAAATCACCAACTTGGTTCTGATGGTCTTGGTGGAAGGTGCCTCTTCTGAGATCATTTGCTGTAGAATGATTCCTCTGCTTTCCTCCATGACAGACTTCCAGGGATGGTGCTCGGCTCAAATCTTGACCTTGAAAGGCAGAGGCTTCCTGCCATGTTAGTTGTTAATAGTACCTGGTAAAGTCCTTCTTGTGGAAGTTCAAATGCTGTCCTTCTCTGATGTCTGAGCCAGTAGCTTAAAAATAAAAAAAAAAAATTGTGTTAGAATTACTCAATACCAGAAGGACAGAGTAAATAGAATATTTTGATGATTCAAAAGAAAACTGTTATCTGTACACAGAGTAACTTGGTCATTTTATCGAAAGTAAACACTATTTTTACTTTTTTCAAGTATCGTCTGAATAACAATGTGAAAAAAAAGCCTTTTTCTGTGAATAAATCCACTTACACGGAATATACCATTAAATTTGTCTTTTTCCCATTTAAGTAATTTTAAAAATTATTATACCTTTATATCAAGAGAAAAAATAAACACACAAATACACATATAATAAAATTATAGTTTTAAGATATAATTTATCTTAAGGTATTAAAATGAATATATGTATTGCACTGAATTGCCATTTTAATGAAGTAATAATTCCTTAATAAACACACCAGATTCATTATCTTGCCTACACATTCATATTTTTCTGTAATTATTCTATTAAGCATGGTCCTAATCATTTTTATCAATTACCACAATTAGTTAAGGAAACCACTTTTTGTTTTCTTTAGATGCAGGGAAAACTAAAAGTCAAGAAACCAAGATCTGCCTAGCTAAATTTTATGAGTACACATTTTAGAGTATATTTTACATTTTCAGGAGATAAAACCAATACATCACCCAAAGGCATTTACAATTTCTATAAATCCATGGTCCTTATATAATGTATATAAATTAAAACTAAATATATATCATAGTGCATATATGATATATATAAGATAAGATACTATATGGTATATATACTATACTCCATATAGTGTATATATGTGTGTGTGAGTATATGTGTATTTAGGTCAGAAACTCCTTGTATTCAAATATATATCAAGTAACTCAATGTTTTCTAAGGTTTTAAAATTTTAACTATTTGGAAATTATAATTTTAGATGATGTGTGATAATGTAAGAATTTTATAACACCTTTTAAACGACAGCTGTCCTATGATTTAACTTAAGCACAATTTTATATTTTGTAATCTTAAACATTTTGTTTTAACAAGGATTGTTTTCATTAGAAAGTTTAAATTTTAAGAAGGTTTAAACTTCATCTGCATATAGACTATTGTCTTAGCATTAAATGTATAATAATAAAACAAAGGCAATAGAGACAGAGTTCTTTAATCAATATGTTAATCAACATTAACTCAGTGCAATTTGTCCAAAATTGATCAGAAATATTACAAGGTACTTTAAAATATATTTTACAAACTTTGTATTCTTGAGACAAATGTTAAATCTTAAAATCATATTTAAAAGATCTTAAGTTAAAATTAAGATATTTTCTTTCATAATTATAGTAATGAAAGCTATTATTTGAATACATTTGTCTACAATTTTTAATGCAAAAGAAATAGTTTAATTTTTCTTAGACATTTTTGAACCACTTAAGTGTGCACGATAATTTGCCCACAATTAATCTTTAAAATTTCTTAAATGAGAAGAAGAGAGAAGATACAGAAATAACAAAGTCAGAGCAGTGGCTTTGGACAAACATGAAATTATCCTCGTCAAAGATTATCTTCCTTTCATAGGGAGAACAGAGAAAGCTCCAGTGCAGGAAATTCTTTTCATACATACACAAATACAAAAGTGAAAGCCATCATAGCTGTTGTTAGCGGTGGCCCCGACCTTGACAGGCCCGGCCAAGTAATCCCCCAGGACAGCAAGGAAGGAGATCTCTGTGGAATTGCAGCCATCTCTCCTTCAGGCAGACCAGATACACGACTCATCTAAGGCTATCTTTTTCCTTATTGCACAAGTATTTCCCAAAAGAACATTCTTCTTCATGTCCAAGTTCCTCAAGTGGCCAATGTAACTGTAATCTGTCCTCAGTCAAGTTATGCCAGGAGGTGGCCCATGAGAATGCTTGCCTGTTGATCAAAGGTACAATATGACTTACATTTCAAGCCCTCAATGCCAAGGTCAAGCTGCCTCTACTCGTTGACCTGAGAAATCCGCAGCCACTTGGCATGGAACGACAGAATGAGATCTTTCTCAAAGATTTCTCACACCAGAGAAGACTGGGGAAAGTTCTCATGGATAAACAGAAGGCCAGAGAGGGTGTTAAAGGCCACATTTCACCAGGAGATGCAATATCTGATCAGAAACTAAAAATTCCAAGAGACACAGTGAACCTGATACTGAAGGGTCAAAGTTATAAACAACCAAGGTCTAAACCACACAAAGTGCAAAACCACACAAAGACAAATTTGAATATCCTGAGAATTGAGAGGTACACAATGCTACCGAGTCAAGGCAAGGAGGCCAATCTGTGTTCTTGAGGTTCTTGACCAAATCTCAAGGGAATCTTCAGTGCCCTTATCTAACCAGCTTCAATTCAGCAGGAGCGAATGTTTAGTCTGACAAAGTCAGTCTTGTTGGCCCATTCCAGTGACGGAGGTGTACACAGCAGAGAAGCCATGGGGTGTGTCATCAAGAAAGGGAAAGGTTATGACTTGATTTGGGGGAAGGGTAGCACTAAGATGAAATGGCATATTGATAGGTTGAAGCAGAGCAGAACTGTGTGTCAAGGGATGACAGCAGGTCGGATGGCCAGGAGGACATGAGTTTCTCTTCTTAGGAACTATAAATTAAGATGTGGATTGTTATGTCCAAAAAACCCTTATCCAAATCTGCTGCTGGAAATCAAGCTTGCATCTCTTCATCCAAGTGAATTAGATCTTTCAGCCAAGAGTGGGATGTTTTGTTCTTACTGAAATGATTTGAAAAACTAGGTTCCTGATAAATCACGATTTTAAAAACAGGATTTCTCAGTACTAAGGTAGTAGTCTGCCACAGAGTGTCAGTAGGACCCTGCACAGTGTTTCTTTGGGAGAAACACTTCACTGTTAAACTCTGCTGCTGGCTGTAACTGCATGTGCTTCCAGCCTGATAAATAGCACAGTGGGTTATTTTCTTGGGACAACACAGTCTCCTACTTTGTCAGCTAGCTAGACAGAAGCTATGGTGGCATGGGACCTTTTCTGGAAGTAATTAATCTCTTTCCTTCTTTCCTATTGCCCTCTTCTTGAGGTGAGCTGTATAATTTTAGGAACCCAGTGCAGCGTGGGATTGTTCTGGAAGGAGGTGCCCATAAGGAACTGAACGGAAAGAAAGCCTCGGGGCAAGGGATAAAAAGAATCTTATGACATCTAAGACATGGGCACATGGGAAGGGACAGCGTACTGCAGGTGCCCCTATGATTACCAGGCTCTTGGCTTCTGGGCCAAAGCCTGTAGCCACTTGGGCAGGCTCCCTGGTCATGCAGCTTTGGGAACTGAGTGAAGATCTGTGCTGGCAGGGGTGCCAAAGCAGGATCGTGACAGTTGACTTTCTGCTTTGTGATATCTGGGAAAGATGCAGCTTCCTCTAAGTCTGTGTTGGACCCCCAGCTGTGCCTGACATCTTTTTTTTTAATTTTTAATTTTTTAATTTGTTTTGCTTAGTTATACATGACAGAATGCATTTCGATCCATTGTACACAAATGGAACACAACTCTTCATTTCTCTGGTTCGCACCACATGTGCAGTCATACACGTACCTAGGGCAATGATGTCCATTTCATTCCACCATCTTTCCTGCCCCCATGCCCCCTCCCCTTCCCTCCCTCCACTTTGCCCAATCAGGTTCCTTCATTCTTCCCATGCCCCACCCCCCTCCATTATGGATCAGCATCTAGTTATCAGAGAGAACATTTGGCCTTTGTTTTTTGGGGATTGGCTTACTTTGCTTAACATGATATTCTCCAACTCCATCCATTTACCTGCAAATACCATAATTTATTCTCTTTTAATGCTGAGTAATATTCCATTGTGTATATGTACCAGTTTCTTTATCCATTCATCTATTGAAGGGCATCTAGGTTGGTTCCACAGTTTAGCTATTGTGAATTAAGCTGCTATGATCATTAATGGGGCTGTGTCACTAGAGTATACTTATTTTAAGTCCTTTGGGCATAGACTGAGGAGTGGGATAGCTTGTGCCTGGCATCTTTAACCCTGGCCCCCATAACCCCTCTGTCTGAGACCTTTCTACCTCTGGTCTGCTGTCAGTCTCTCTGCCCAGGACTCTCCACAGTGTGTCCTGCCCTTACCGCTCCCTTGCTCGTCTCTGATTCTGCTCTGCATACTCTGCTTTCTTCTCACTGTACCCTGCCATTCACAAGGGGTCCCACTCCTCTTTATGCATTCACCCCTATTACTGGCCTTCTGTCTTCCACTGGCACCCACATTCTCCCTCCTCTCTTGTGCCCTCCCAGGCTGGTCTCATTCCCTCTGTGGTGAGAGTCCTATTGGCTCATGTCTCTCCTGATCTTCCACTTCTCCTCTCATCCCACTAGGCTGCTTGCCCATGTTCCAACCAAAGGCCCTCTGTGCCTCTACCCCACCCTCCAGAGTCCCTCAGTCAGTCTCAACCCAGGGAAGTTAACTGCTTTTTGCTTCTAAAGACCCCCAAATTTAAAGACTGTCTTTTCCCTCACCATTGGCCCTTTCAGTCCTCTTAGAACACGCTTAGATACTAGACCCTCCTTCCAAATAGACCCCACCTCATCACATGATCCTCTCCTTGGTTAGAACTCAGCCTCTCAGCTCTCATCAACATCTCACTCAGCCCATGGATCTACTGGTTCATCTGTCTATTCCCTTTACTTTGCCAGGCTCCCCCTTAACACAGTCTCCTTTTAGCTTGATTTCAATCCAGTGAAACACTGTCCCAGAGAACTCAATTTCAGATCACTGCTGCTTCATGTGGCTTCCTCTCTTGCAACAATCTCAGGCATCCATTGCTCAAAAACCTTGTCCCCTGAGACCTGCTCCCTGATGGCAGTCATCTGCCAGAACTCCTTTCTCCCTACCTTCTGGTACTATGCTCTCCTGCTGGAGCCTTTTTCTCTCTGTCCTTTCGATTCTGTCTCTGAGACCAATTACAGGTGGAAATATGTAGATGCTCCTTTCTCAGCTCTCCTGTCTGGAAGCTTGCAGCCTATCAGGTAAGAAGAGTGTGGGTTTCCAGGTCTGGGAGGAATAAATCGATAAGATCATTTCTAAAACAACACAGGACATTCTCCCGACTCAATTCTGTGCCTCCCTTAGCATCAGGTGGTATTGAGCACCACCCACCCACTAACCCTTCTGGCGATATGAAGTTCAATTCTCATAGTAGCTGTGTAGTCCTTAGGGGTTTCCAAATCCCTGAGCCCAAATGCAGCTAGGTCTTCTGAGGTTCCCCCCTCTGCCCAGCAGTTTCCTGCTGGCTACCCTCCTGTTCCATGATAGATGTTCCCAACTATTATGGTTTGGATGTGAGGTGTCCTTCAAAAGCTCACGTGTGAGACAATGCAAGAAGGTTCAGAGGAGAAATTATTGGGTTATGAGAGCCTTAACCCAATCAGTGAATTAATCCCCTGATGGGGATTAACCAAGTGATAACTAAAGGCAAGTAGGGTGTGGCTGGAGGAGGTGGGCCTTGGGGGATGGCTTTGGGGTATATGTTTTGTATCTGGCCAGCAAAGTCTCTCTCTGCTTTCTGATCATCAGGTGAGCTATTTCCTTCTACCACACTACTCTGCCCATGATATTCTGCCTCACCTCGAGCCCTGAGGAATGGAGCCAGCTGTCTATGAACTGAGATCTCTGAAACTGTGAACGCTAAATAAATTTTTCCTCTTCTAAAATTGCTCTGGTCAGATCTTTTAGTCACAGCAGTAAAGAAGTGGACTAAAACACCAACTATCTTTGATGGATGTCCCTCTCCTCCCACCACACACTCTCCCTTTCTCTTATTCCATCTCTAAGGTCCCCACCCCCAATCCAAGTGCAGCTCAGAAACACCCTGTTGTTAACTCAGACCTAAACCTTGCCCCACCTTAAAGGCCTAGTCCCAGTCCTTGGGGGAAAGTTTCAGAGTGAGGGAGCTCACCAAAGAAGGACAGTGTCTTTTTTGAATTTTCATTTTAGAAATACGAGGGAGATAAACTTGAAAATAACTTTAGGAATTCTTTTAAGGGTGAAACAGTCTGGGGAAATAGCCAAGGCCAAGGAATCCCTAGCTCTGGAGCAGCCTAGGTTGGCAGAAGCCCTATGTCCCTAAGCTTCAGGCCCTAAGAAAAAGCCAGAATAAGAATGTAGCTCAAAGATGAGAGGCCCTTAGGATATCCAAAGCACAGATGTATCAAGGGAGGGCAAGATTAGGGACCTTCAAAGCCAGAGTCTGCCCCTCAAGCCCAGATATTTAGCTGACCACCTAGTGAACAACCTGTAGTCTTTGCCCTCAACAGAACAGACTTTTACAAAAAGTAAACTGGGAACTGTTTCAGTGGCTTTGTTCCAGGACACAAGGTCAAGGGCAGAAAGTCACCTGCAAAAATCTAAATTGACTCTGTATTGTCCACATCCTGTTGAAATCAGAGTCTCTGGGTAAACTGTGCTAGTCATTGTTCCAAGCCCTGGGAATACACAGATAGGGGAACAAAGTTCCTGCCCTGTGGCCCTTCCATCAGGGGTCCTTTAGTCAACTGCCTCTCCTCGGGAAACTGTATCAAGCCTTCACTTTCCCCAAACTTCTCACTTCCCCACCCGTCAACAGACCTGCTGTACTGCCCACTCTGAAAACATGCCTTCAGATGGGATCTTCCCATCATGAAACTTTCAAAATGGCTGCATCCCGCCTCCTGTCCTCCTTCCTCTGCTGCGGTAAGAGCTGTCCTGAGGCCTTCAGGAAGGGTCTGGGCCCCGGCTCTTCCCACCACAACTCCTGCAGCACCGTGTCATGACGCTGGGTTACTCATCTGGCTTCTCTTCCCTGAGGACGGACCCTCTCTGTATCTCTACTGTGCCTCGCGCCAAGTTAACGGTCAATAACCGTTTAGGGGAACTAGGAAGGTGCCGCTGAGCAGGTCTCCAGGTGGAGGCTCCGCCCAGTGCGCACTGGGGGCGGGGCTGAAGCCAGAGGGCGGTGCTACATCCGGGGCATTTTCAGGGCGGCCTGTCAGTGACCTGACATTTCCATGTCCTTTTCCCCCAGACTATGACTAAATAATGTGTAATAACACTATACATATGCACACATTTTGTACACATTTTTTAAAGGTAGGAACACATTTAACATTTTATCATAATTATTTTATACATTAATTTAGCTTCTTCCTAAACATAATTTTAAAAATGCCACTCTAGCCATTCTACTTTTCTTTCATATTTAGGTTGTTTACAAATTTTTGATATAAGATGTTGCTTAACACTTTTGTGCATGTACTTTCTTATGAACAGTATTATTCTAAAATAATAAAATTTTTCCTGAACTTCTCTCCCAGGGTTCTGTGCCTGGCCACTTCTCTTGTATTCTTTGTAGGTGTGAGATCCACCCACGTGGTATGTTATTCAGTGCTGACTTCTCCCCATTGCTTCAAGCGTCTGCATCCAAACACTTGCTTAATACCCCTGACCTTGATTTCCCATAGGTACCTCCAGTCTAAAATCTTTACATTTAGCTTACCTTGCACTAACCACCTTTTGCTTTCATGTTCCCAGTATCCATTAGCACTTTATTTCCAAGCCAGAAACAATAGACTTCCTATGCTCTTCCTCCTTTCCATTATTGGTCAGTCACCAAGTTCTGTGATTCTGTCTCCTAATATTTCTCATATTTTATTCTCCTCTCAGATCTTACTACCACCCTGGTAGTTCAGACCCTCATCAGCTTTCACTCAGCTATACAGAGTCTCCTAATTTCTGTTCCTGCAATCTTGCCCTTCTTGAATTCTTTCTGCTCACAACTGTCAGAACAATCCACCTAAAACAAACATACATGACCATGACCACAGCTTAAAATTCTTCACTGGTTCTCTGTTCTCTACCCAAGAAAAAGCTCTGCTTTTTCCTGTTCCAGTGATAAAAAAGCCTCTGTTTTATTCTGTGCTTCCACGTCTTTGTTTATTATGATTTCTTTACTTGGAGTTGATCAGGCAGGTGAAAACTAGAATTCTCACAGTGCATTTTTAAAAAAATTGTTATTGTTTGTGGTGCTGGGGCTTGAACCCAGGGCCTTGCACATGCTGAGCAAGTGCTCTACCACTGAGCAACACCCCAGCCCCATCACAATGTATCCAAACAGACAATAAACAACTTTGGGTCAAAGACTGTGTTTTTTGAAGAATTCATCAATATCATCCAAGTTGTTGAATTTATTGGCATAGTTATTCATAATATTTTCTTTTTCTTAACATGAATAGATCTAATGATTTCATTCTTGATATTAGTAATTTGTGTATTCTCTTTCTTGGCCAGTTTGACTAGAGGGTCATGAATTATCTATCCTTTCCCCTAGGGAAACAGCTTTTGGTTTCATTGATTTTCTCTTTATTTTTCTGGTTTTTCTTTTGTAGATTTCTGCTCACATTTTTATCATATCCTTCTTGTTTACTTGGGGTATATATTTCCTTTCTCCTTCTGTTTCCTTAAGGTGAATGATTATTGGATCATTGCCTTAAGACCATTCTTCTCGTCTGCTATGGATTGAGTATGGTTTGTCCCCACTAAAACTTTTGTCAAGATTGAGTTGCCACTATTGCTCTGCAGTATAGCTTGAGGTCTGGTATTATGATGCCTCCTGCTTCACTCTTCTTGCTAAGGATTGCTTTGGCTATTCTGGGTCTCTTATTTTTCCAGATGAATTTCATGATTGCTTTTTCTATTTATATGAAGAATGTCATTGGTATTTTGATTGGAATTGCATTAAATCTGTATATTGCTTTTGGTAGTATGGTCATTTTGACAATATTAATTTTGCCTATCTAAGAACAAGGGAGATCTTTCCATCTTCTAAGGTCTTCTTTAATTTCTTTCTTTAATGTTCTGTAGTTTTCATTGTAGAGGTCTTTCACCTCTTTTGATTTCCAAGTACTTTATTTTTTGGAGACTATTTTAAACGGGGTAGTTTTTTGAATTTCTCTTCCAGAGGATTTGTCACTGATGTACAGAAATGCATTTGATTTATGGGCATTGATTTTATATACTGCTAATTTGCTGAATTCATTTATTAGTCCTAGAAGTTTTCTGGTGGATTTTTTCAGATCCTCTAAGTATACAATCATGTCAAAATAGACTTGTAGACCATTGGTACAGAATAGAGGACAAACTCACATAAATACAGTTATCTCATACTAGACAAAGGTGCCAAAAACATGTATTGGAGAAAAGATAGCCTCTTCAATAAATAGTGCTGGAAAAACTGGAAATCCATACACAGCAAAATGAAATTAAGCCCCTATCTTTCACCCTGCACAAAACTCAACTCAAAGTGGATCAAGGACCTGGTAATTAGACCAGAGACCCTGTACCTAATAGAAGAAAAAGTAGCCCTAAATATTCATCATGCTGGATTAGGCCTCAACTTCCTTAACAAGACTCATAAAGCACAAGAAATAAAATCAAGAATCAATCAATGGGATTGATTCAAACAAAAAAGCTTCTTCTCAGAAAAAGAAACAATCAATGAGGTGAAGAGAAAGCCTACATTTTGGGAGCAAATTTTTACCACACGCACATCTGATAGAGCACTGATCTCCAGGATATATAAAGAACTCAAAAAACTTAACACCAAAAAAACGAACAACCCAATCAAAAAGTGGGCTAAGGAGCTGAACAGATATTTCTCAGAAGAAGAAGTACAATCGATCAACAGACATATGGAAAAATGCTCAACATCTCTAGCAATTAGAGAAATGTAAACCAAAACTACTTTAAGATTTTATCTCACTCCAGTCAGAATGGCAGTTATTAAGAATACAAGCAACAATAAGTGTTAGCGAGGATGTGGGGGAAAGGCACACTCTTAAATTGCTGGTGCAGCCAATCTGGAAAGCAGTATGGAGATTCCTAAGAAAACTTGGAATGGAACCACCATTTGACCCAGCTATCCCACTCCTCAGTCTATACTCAAAGGAGTTAGGAACAGCATACTACAGTGATGCCACCACTTTAATGTTTATAGCAGCTCAATTCACAATAGCTAAACTGTAGAACCAACCTAGATGCCCTTCAATGGATGAATGGATAAAGAAACTGTAGTATATTTACACAATGGAATATTATTCAGCATTAAAAGAGAATAAAATCATGGCACTTGCAGGTAAATGGATGGAGTTGGAGAATATCATGCTAAGGGAAATAATCCTAATAAATCAAAGGATGAATGTCCTCTTTGATCCATAATGGGGGGTGGGCAGGACATGGGAGGAATGGAGGAACTTTGGATAGGGCAAAGGGAAGGGGCATGGAGGTAGGAAAGATGGTGGAATGAGATGGACATCATTACCCTAGGTACATGTATGATGACTTGAACGGTGTGACTCTACTTTGTGTACAACCGGAGAAATGAAAAATTGTGCTTCATTTGTGTACTATGAATTGAAATGCATTCTGCTGTCATGTATAACTAATCAAAACAAATAATTTTTTAAAAAAAGATTAAATTGCCAATGTTATGGTGTTGAGAAGCGGTGGGGTCTTTGAGAGGTGGTTGGGGACATGGTGCTCTGCCCTCCTGAGGAGGTTAATGCAGTTCCTTTGAGACTGGGTAGTTGTTGTGGGTTGTTTGTCATGAAGCAGGTAAGTTCTTCCCCTTCCATTTTTCTGCCACGCATAGAATAGGTATGTGGCCCCCACCATAAGCTGAGCAGATGCCGACACCATACCCTCAGACTTCCAGAATCATGAGCTATAAATCCTTTTTCTTCCTTCCTCATTTCCTCTCCCTCCTTTCTTTTTGATCGAACCCAGGGCTTTGCCTGTGGTAGGCAAGTGTTCTACACACTGAACTACACTCCCAGTCCCTTCCTTTTTGTTTTTGGTTTTTGATTAGGGTCTCACTATGTTGCCTCGTCTGCTCTGAAACTTATGAGCTCAAGTGATCCTCCTGCCTTAGCCTCCTGTGTAGCTGGGATTACAGTACGTGCCACCATGCCAGGCTTAACAAACCTGGGTTCTTTACAAATTACCTGGTCTCAGTTGTTTTATTATAACAACAGAAAAATAAAACCCTAAAATGTCTTCTTAATATTAACTTAATTTTATGAAGTAAATATAATCTTAAAATTTTATTGTCTTTATAATTAAACAAAAGATGAAACCTAAGCCAGGTGAGGTGACTCAAATCTAATCCCAGCGCTTAGGGAGGCTGAGATAGGAGAATTGAGAGTTCAAAGCCAGCCTCGGCAACGGCGAGGCACTAAGCAACTCAGTGAGACCCTGTCTCTACATAAAACACAAAATAGGGCTGGGGATATGGCTCAGTGGTTGAGTACCCCTGAGTTAAATCCCCAGTACCAAAAAAAAAGATGAAATCTAGGTCTGCTCCATTTGGTCCTTTCTCTTTTTATCTCCTTCCAGTTCAAAATGTTTGCATCTTTTTGTATCCAGCATTCTCTTAGATCTGCAGTTGGGCTCAGGTGTTGAAGCTTTATCACAATCTTCTTTGTACTTTTAGCCTATTTTCCTGGAAGATGGGCTTTGTTCTGTTCACCAGAGCCACTTCCTGTTCTCACTGCTTTCCCTGGACCTACAGGGGGTCATTGCTGTTCTTGTACTGTGTCATTTTGTGGAATTGGTCTTTGCCACACATGTCATTGAGAGTATGGTGGGTTTTAGGAACATTTACCATGTTCTCTGGAATGCTATCACTATAAAGTTCGTATGTTATGAATTTCCCTGTAAATACTGATTTAGCTGCATCTGACAAGTTTTGAAATGTTGTGTTTTCATTTTTATTCAATTCAAAATTATTTCATAATTTCTCATTTGACTTTCAATTATATAGAGGCATATTTTTAATTTTTAAACATTGAGGGATTTTCTAGATTTTTTTTCTCTTTTAAATTTTTTTTAATTTTATTTTTTCCAGATATTTTTCTATTCTTTGATTTCTAACTCAATTTCATTATTGTGAGGAGGATATGCTTTTGTATACTTTCAGTTTTTCAAATATTATTGAGATTTGTTATATGATTCAATATTTGGTCTGTCTTGGTGACGGATGCTGCATTTGGTATAATTCTCTGTAAATATCTATTAGGTCAAGTTGGTTTACAGTGTTGTTTAGGTTTTCAATGCCCTTCTTGATTTTCTTTCTGCCTCTTTTCTGACTGGGAGAAGATTGTTGAAGTGATCAGCTATAATTATGAAGTTGTCTATTTTTTCTTTGAGTTTTATTAATGTTTGCTTCATACATTTTAAAACATCACACAAATACACACATTTAGGATTATTTTATCATATTGATGAGTTGTCTTCTTTATCATTATCTAATGACTCTCTTCATTGCTGGTATATTCCTGTCCTGAAGTCTACTTCATCTAGTATTCATTATAGGTACTATAGCTTCCTTATGATTAGTATTCACATGCACAGCTCTTTCTATTCTTTTACTTTTAACCTATTTATGTCTTTATATGTAAGCCATTATGCCCCATTTTCCTATTTTTAGGGCACCTATAGAAACTTAATTCAAGCAATTTTATAGATGTTCTATAAAATTTTATGGGTTTTTATAGGTGTCTTATTTATAGGATGATGGGTCATAAATGGTTAAGATGGATTTTTTTTGAACAAAGTATAAGTGAGATCTTTCTTTTTAATCCAAAGTATCTCTGCCTTTTAATTGCAGTATGTATATGATTTAACACTGCTGTTATTGATATGATTATATTTATTTTTTAATGAGGCAAAATATGAATATCTTTATTAACTTAGCAAAGGAGAAAAATCTTCAAGTCATAATACACGGAGAACAGGAAGTTGTAAAACATTTATTGTAAAAACAGGCAATAGAGGTTTACAATGTAAATATTATCTCAGAACACTTCCCACTGGTTCCTGAATTTGCTAGGCTCCTATGTACAAGCAAGTCTCCATTAACATTTCTCAGGTTTTATGGTCCCTTTCAGATATGTTGATTGATTATATGCATATATTGCATAGAAACAAAAATCTATCTGATACTAAAAACCAAACAAAAAGTAAAAATAAAATAAAAACCTCAAAAACAAAACCAAAAAATCCTTGTTATGCTGTACTTTTCTTTTAAATTTCTTACTGGAAACCTGTATATCTATAGCTTTCAAAATGTAACAGTAAAGTAAGTGCCTCAACAAACACTAAGATACCAAAGAGTCCTCCATCACAAGTTATGGAACCCAACCTCTTACATTTGAAGGATATCCAGATTTAAAAGATTTTTTTTAAAACTTAGAACTTAAACTCTAGACTGCTGATTTCCCTTATTTAAGACTATAGTTATTTGCAGCATAAAAATGGAAAGTAGTACAAGATGCATCAAGTTTTATATGATATATATATTATCAACCTCATGGCTACCTCAAAAGCAAAGAGTGAAAAGCTACCACTTCCCAAAAGCAATCTAGACTTAAAGTTTACAATTTAGTTCAATTGCTACTCTATTTCCATAGACTGCAAAATGATTTCAGAAACAGATTAAACATACAATTGTTTTACAAAAATAGAAGTTGGGTTGGGCTTTAAAAAATTTATAAAATATAACACTTTGTAAATTCAAGAGTTTCATACTGAAACGGACAACACTTCTATACATATGAAGTCTAGTAAATTTTAAGAGTGGTCTGCCTTGATTGTTCTTATATTTTATTTCTTCTAAATCTTCAAGCCTAAGTGGATCTGTGCTCTCACAGGATTATTTTTGTTTTAAGAGACTGTTTATTTTCAAGAGGTTTTTATTCTAGAAATAATCTCAAAGTGATGAATCTAAAACTATGGCTTACTAAAAGTAGAAGCAAATGTGATATAATATTTCTATGTTATTTATAAATTACAAACCAAATTCCTAAGAATGGCAACCTAGTATTAATTTAAAATATATATCTGACAATCATAATTTGGTACCTATAAAACACATAAAAATATAATCACAACTATTTTAGGGAAAAAAATTTGTTCATATAGAATGGAGATAACTCTAAATTTAGTTATTTGTAGTTGTCAAATGAGAAGTATTCCTAATAACAATCATTCATAAACATTCATTTTATCACCACAAAAAGCACCAGGTTCTTTTTTTTTTCATTTATTTATTCTAATTAGGTTTGCATGACAGCAGAATGCATTTTAATTCATTGTACATAAATAGAGCACAACTTTTCACTTCTCTGGTTGTACACAATATAGAGTTACACTATATGTGCAGTCATACATGAACCTAGGGCATTGTTGTCTGTCGCATTCCACCATCTTTCCTGCCCCCATGTCCCCTCTCCTTCATTCGCTCCCCTTCACACCAGTGTATTTTTAAAACAAACCAAAAAGTGAGAAAATAGGGGCTCATATATCATGTAACAGTGCTACTACCATAAAGCATCACTTGGTATACAAAAAAGCAAAGCAAAATATTTCCAAATCATGTATTTTTGTCACTGGTGTCTTAACCATCAGATAGGATGGTTTTAAAAAAAGACTAACAACATTATTAATTAATAAACTATACTCCTGTTCCAAACATTCTGTGCTTTTAGTTTGTCTATACAACAGAAGCAAAAACAACAATATAATAAATGATCTGTTAAACAAACATCTTTTCCTAACCTTTCAAGAAAACAATCTACAAATAAACAAGAATAAGAAACCCAAACTTTATCTGATATCTTCACAACAGTCCATCCTTGTAGAAGAATGTGGAGAGGAGAGCAGGCAGGGGGTATCTATTTTCTATAGATATTGAGGCATATAGGTTAAAAGTTTCTCAGGCAAACTCATGGCTAAGTAAAATGGAGAGCTCAGAATTTTACATGTCCCCCAATGATGATTTCTCAGATAGTAATATCCAATTAAATATTTCAAAATGTGTCTTTAGCCACTGCTATCAATCATCCTCAACCCATACATCACTTAATGGAGACTTATTGACTGAGTAAGAGTCTGATCCAGTAGGTCGGCACATGGCCATGTTCCCAGTGGAAAGCAGGTCATAGCAGAAGTCACAAATCTGCACATGCTTAGAGGACTGGCTGGGAAGTAGAAATCTCTTTGCAGAGCAGGGCCCACAAACGACAAAACCACATTTGCGGCAATGGTGATAATTAACGGGTGTGAATTTTGCTTTCTGACAACGCATACATACAGTTGCCTGAGTCAGGAACCCAGACAGCATGTTCATGACTGGGTATCTTCCCACTTTTGGAGAGTAAATCAGGAACACATTTATCGATGTGATTCATCCATTCTGATTTCTCAGTGGCAGTGACAGGATAAACTGCAAATGATTTAGTTGGTGTCTTCATAAGCCATCCTTTCCTTAAATCTCCCTCATCTTTGATGGAATCAATAGTGACATTTTCTAGGAGAATAATATGTTGTTTGTTATATTTTTTTCTTCTGACTGCCATATACAAGAATATCATTAAACAAGAAAAACTGCCTTGCTTTCTTTGGGCTTCTTTCTGCACAAGTTAGGCAATACTCATCTTCTGTAAGAACTTGTCTAGGTATAGTTAAGGGTTGACCAGCTGCTCCAAAACATTTCCCACTATACTTATACGTTTAGTATTTGCTTCATTGTTTGCCAAGCGACTCCTTGTAGCAGATGCTGGGTGCAGACTCTGCCAGTTCCCCAGCTAATCTCTCTGGGTGTGTGCGGCCTGTGGACCGTGCCTCCAGCAAGATCTGGGCGCCGCTGGGCGGCCAGCCTGGCTTGCAGGTGACTCCAATTTGGTTATATTTAAATCTACCATTTGCTAGTTGTTTTCTATTTATTGCATCTGTCATTTTTTCCCCTCTTTGCTTACCTACTTTTGGATTGAACTTTTTTATTCTGTTTTATCTTCATTTTGGTTTTGTTTATTAAACCCATGTTTTCCTGCTGAGTGCTGTGGTGTACACCTACAATACAAGTTACTCAGGAGGCTGAGGCAGGAGGATTGCCAGTTTCAGGACAGCTTCAGCAACTTAGTGACACTCTGTCTCAAAATAAAAAAAATAAGAAGGGCTGGGGATGTAGCTCAGTGGCTGAGTGCTCCTGGGTTCAATCTCCAGTACCACAATACAAAACCCATTTTTTTTCCCTGTGGAATCTCAGGATTTAAAATATTCATCTTTAATACTCATCTGTAACTTCTCACTTCTTTTAAGTGATATTATACCACTTTCCCTTAGCCTACTGTCATGTACTCAGGGACTGTGCTTTTTAAAATTAATTTTAAATCTGTTAAGTAATATATGATTATATTTTCTGAGTACAATAGTTAAAACTTAACATAATCTAAAGTCCCTTTGAATATCCTCTTGTGTTGGAAGTAAGCAATGTACTAATTTGTTACATATCCTTCCAAACCTTTATTATATTTTTTCTTTTTGTTGGTAGGGAGGGGCCTTTGTGGGTCTGCAGATAACAGATTGTTTGCTGATGAATGTAACATATCCTATATTATGTGTGTGTGAGAACTTAAAATATGTATGCTTTATTTTTATAACCTAAAAGATAGCATACTATACATACCATTTTACAGCATGCTTCTTTTATTTAGCAATGTATCTTATGGATCTACCCATATTAGTGTTACAGAGCAACCGTTGGCCATAGAAACAAGGTAGCCTCAGAGGTCCTCAGTTGCCAGTTCTTATGAGCATGCTGAAAAGATCTGAGACACATTTCTCTAAGTAACAGGCATGAATTCATTAGAAAGGATAGGAAAAGGGAAAAGGGAGACTCTCTGAAGGGAGAGAGTGGGTCTTCGCAAGAGAGAATGATGACATTCCCTTCCTGCCCTCCAGTTTCATTGGGGGTCCCAGGGAAGTTTCCAGAGATTCCCACTCAGTTCCACCTCTTGACTTTTGACTGACAGCAAGATTGCATCGCTTACAGAGGTTCAGTGGTGCATGCCTGTAATCCCAATGGCTTGGAAGGCTGAGGCAGGAGGATTGTGAGTTCAAAGCCAGCCTTGGGAACTCAGCGAGGCCCTAAGCAAATCAGTGAGGCCCTAAGCAACTCAGTGAGACCCTGTCTCTAAATGAAATATTAAAAAAGGGCTGGGAATGTGGCTCAGTGGTTAAGTGCCCCTGGGTTTAATCCCTGGGAACCAAAAAAAAAAAAAAAAAAAAAAAATTGCATCAGACTTCCAAGTCCCTATTATGCATGGTTTTATCCCATAAAGGAGAGATTTTCTAAAGACCCAAGGCAATTCTGGAGCACTTTGGTCCATGCTAACCAGTTCTAATTGGAACTTGTTGTTACAGATTTTATGATTAGGGATATGATCATATCCCACTGAGTTCTGGAATTTGGTCTGTGTAAAGGTCACAGAAGTCTGGCAGGGTAACCCATATTCTTATCTGCAGGGAGGAGCCTTTCTAGGTCTGCATGTCTCTTGCAGACAACAGGTTGTTGGTTGAGGACTGTAACATATCCTATTGACTTAAGATAGGCAGGGTTGCAGGTAAATTGCTTTTTGAAAGAGCATGTGGGGACCAGCATGGTGGGCCCAGTTGATAGATTTATCCTCTTAACCTCATGTTCCCACTGCTCCTGTCTGTCTGTTACCTATCAATTAGTACTTGTAGATTTCCCTTATTCTTTTGAACTTCTACATAGTATTTCATTAATTTTTTAAAAAGTTGATGGACATTATTCATTATGGTAAATGAGGCTTCAGTGGATTCTTTGAGGAAGACAACCTTCTGTGTGCCTTATTGTAGACACTTACAGGTGCTTCTTTAGATATCTACCTAGAAGTGGAATTATATTTCTTATAATTCTTCCAGGAAGGAATAAAGGGAAAAGGAGAGAAAGGAATTAAACCTAGAAAGTTCTGTCATGGTTTGGATCAGGGATACACCCCAAAGGCTCAGATGTTGAAGGCTTGGTCCCTAATGTAGACGTGTTCAGAGGTGGGGATTTTGGGAGGTGATTAGATCATGAATGAACTTAATTAATCCATTGATAGAGTTGAATGAACTATTAGGTAGGACCCAGTTGGAGGAAGTAGGTCACTGAAGGTGTGGCCTTCCTTCTCTGCCTCTTCTCTCCTTCCCAGCTGCCATGAGATGAACAGCTCTACTCCACAGTGTCTTCTCTGCCATGCTCCTCTGTCTCACCATGGGCATCGCAATGGAGCCACACAACCATAGACTGAAACCTCTGAAACACAGCCAAAATAAACTTTTTGTCCTTTTAGTGGATTTTCTCTGGTATTTTGTTTTGTCACAGAAATGAAAAGTTGACTAACATAGATTTTAAGGTTGCAATTAAATTGGAACTAGTTGAGTTAGTATTGGTGGTAGGTGATAGAAGGACATGAGAAGATTTAAAGTCATGGGAAGTCTGGAAAATCTTGTATAGTAATGGCCCCATGGAACTGAAGGACTCTGGAGCAGCATGGATACTTATTATTTTCATGCCTTGGGCATAACAAAGGAATTTTGATAGAAATTCAGAGATAGAAAGAAAGGGTAGTACTCATTTAGATGATCTGTCATCAGAAGGGTTAAATAAAGTGCTATATGGCTAGTAAAGCGCTTATTTTCTTGTCACCTAACCATAGAACGCTGACAGCCCAGTGAGCTTATTAAAGTAATTGGATTTACACATGATCAGGTTAAACTCTTTTCACATGGATGGAAGCAAGTCCCTGTGAGCAAGAAAGACTTGCATAGGGTCCCGTCA
Source organism: Geosciurus inauris (assembly GCA_004024805.1). Classification (NCBI taxonomy): domain Eukaryota; kingdom Metazoa; phylum Chordata; class Mammalia; order Rodentia; family Sciuridae; genus Geosciurus; species Geosciurus inauris. Next base: position 114,190 of record PVHX01003156.1, read on the forward strand.
CCAGTCAGCAGTAAAAGCTAGACCTCCAGCCCTGAATGCTGGCATATGAAACCCCAGCTGGAGGATGCAGAAATGCAGAACAGGAAGGAGTTGCTTAGTCCAGCTGGGGCCAGAGGAGGCGGGTCCCAGAGACAGAGGCCAAACCGCGTGGTTGCCGCCTCTGCCCCTCGCTGCCCACTCTCTTCCTTTCTCCAGATTGCTGCGGACTTCTTTCTTCAGCAGCATCAAAGAAGTCCAAAAAGGAAAACTAAACAATCCAAATTACAGGATAGAGAGAAAGACCCATTTCCATGCAAATGTTACCATTCTATGGCAAAACAAACACGGTGGAAATAATGAGCCTTGGGTTTGGATCTGCGATGTGGACGATGGAAATGCTTATAAATAGTCTCTGTAAGGACCAGTGGAGTAGCAGTCACCCTTTCCTGTAGGGTAGAGGATAGGGGCTGGGCACATTACCACATAGCTATTCAAAAACTGACCCAGATCCCCTTACAATAATCAGTAATTTCAGTTAACAAAACAAATTTTTTTAAAAAACTAGGCAAAATGGAGAGAACAAAACAAAAAGCTGGTAGGCAAAAGACTTCTCCTAGCTAGAAAATTATGCAGGTAAGCTTTGAAATTGTGCCTCCCCAGTCTCGTGCCCACTTCTACAGCACAAGTCCTCAACATGACCTGACCATGAGCAGACTGAGGGTGTCCTTGGAGAGCACCCCAGCTTGCAGTCTGGTCTTCTGAGGCCTTGGGGACAGAAGACCCTGGTCCAGGGGTGTCCTCCCTAGAACAACGTTTTACACTTTCCTCATTGGGATCCTTGGGATGCCTCTTAAAAGGGCAAATGCCTGAAAACGGCCCCCACCCCAACTCTGCTGCTGGATCTGCATTCTAGGGGTGAGCAGGGGACCCGCATGGTCACCAATCCCTAGTCTGATTTTTGCGCCTGCCTGCTGCTGTTGGGCTCTTGGTGAGCTTGTCCAGTCACTTTGCAGGGACGAAGGAACTGTCTTATTGAAGGTCCATATCAAGTATGTTGAATCTCATCAGTTTGTTGTTTTTATTTTTTCCATTTTTTCAATTCAAAGCAGTCACATATATTGGTGATTTCACAAGGTTCCACCTAAATCTTGTTTTCTATAAATTCCAATTGAACTTTAGAAAAAGATTTCTAGATATTTTGACACAGGGTGAAGAGAATTTTCCAAGGTGTGAACATTAACTCACAAGGGGCTAGGCTAGAGGTTTTCATATTTGTAAATCATTTGTAAATGATTTGGAAATCATTTCAGGGGATGCTTTAGAATTCTTTTTTCTGTTTGTAGTCATGAGGTTCCAAGATATCTTTTACGAGGTAGCAGGTCTTCAGGTTTTAAAGGTAGTTCTATTGTTGTTTGTGTTTTCAAAGAGACCCCTTTTTCAGGATCTGCACAAACACTGTGGGAAGGGTTTCTACCCACATAATAGAAAAGGATTCTGCACAGCCACATTAAACATCTTCCAGAACAAGGCTAAACCATTGTCTTAGTTTGTTTTCTCCTGTATAAGAGAATATCCAAGACTGGGTAATTTATAAAGAAAAGTCTATTTGGCTCATAGTTTTGGAGACTGGGGAGCCCAAGAGTCTGGCATAATGTCCATTCAGCTTCTGGTGAATGCCTGGTTACATTGAACATGATGGAAAAGCTGAGAGGTAAGTGGGCTCTGCAGAAGAGACAGAAGGGCTGTGCTAGCTTTACCATAACCCGCTCTGGTGGTAACTAATCCAGTCCTTGAGAAGTACGTAATTCTTCTGAAAGCCCTAATCCCCTCTTAAAGGCCTCACCTTCCAATACTACCTCCCTGGGGACCAGTTTTCCAATGCATGAATTCTGGAGGACACATGTAAACTATACCAGGCATCAACTCATCAATCAATCGGAACAAAATTCCCAGTAGTGCCAGAATCACAGATACAGTAAACAGAAGAATTAGGCTTCCCACTTAAAAACAATAGGTACTATAAAAAGAGAATGTATAATTGAATTTTAGTTTCAAACTAGGATTTATACTTACTAGTTAGTTGAGTGATCCTGGTCAAATCAGCTGACCTTCTCCAGCTATTTGCATCTCTAAAGCCAGGAGAATGATGTCCTGATGTGGAGGTGGGCACTGTTCTGATACTGTCAGTGCCAGGCAGCCCCCAGGAGGTGCTCAGCAATGATTATTGTTAGTGAATTCTAGGCTGAAGGTTTTTTCCCAAAGATGCACAGCAGCCTTTTAGGTACAAAGACTTCCAGCTGCAACCCCCTTCCCCCCAAGTCCCTTCACACATGCAACTGCCCTGTGAGATTAACCTTCCAGGGGATGCTGCCTGGGTGCAGCAAAGCTGGCACATCTGTGGGCGCCAGCAGGTGCCAGCACAGCCTAAGCTTTTGGAAGGGCCGCCTGAATTGCATTTAGAATTCTTCTGTCCCTCAGTGTGACTCATGAAAGCCCAGACTTCCTCTCCTTTCATCTCCAGTGAGTGATTTCTGTCTTTCACGGCCTTTCTTGTTTGCTACTCTGAGCCTGGGAAAAACGGCTCAGAGTTGCACTGTCAAGTAGCGGTGAAGAAAAAGACCTCTTTTTGGGCCATTTTGTCACAAAATGGATAGACAGCAGTGGCTACATTTGGACAGCATTTTGTAGTTTGCAAAGCACATTCATATCCTCTAGCTCATTTAATATTTGCCAACCTCTGGCTAGGCAGTGTGCCGGCTAAGGGCTGGACTCTGGAGCTGTGGGTTGCTTTTGGATCCTTGGATGCTTGTCTTCACATCTTCCCAGCTCAGTCATCTTGGGCAAACCATGTGCCATCTCTGAACCTTGTATATTTCTCTGGAAGGTACTTAGAATGTTGGAAATAAGAGCTCAGCAATTGTTAGCTGTTGTTTCTGTCATGCCCATTTTACCAAGTGGCTTCAAGTTTTCCCATTATATCTGATCTGACCTCACAGGCGGAGGTCACTCCCCCCGCCCCATCTTCCCTCACATTTCCTCGGCCGCCTCCTCCAACACACTGCCTATGCAGAGCTTCCCTTCTGCTTGTTGCATCCTGCCACAGGCCTTTGCATGTGCTGTCCCTGTTTAAAACACTGACTGGTTTCCTGAACTCTGGTAGTTACCAACCCATCCTTCAAGTCAACCGACTCCCTCTTGTCCCCATGCTTTCTGCGCACCTTGGTACCACAGTTAGGCGGACTGAGATGGTCCCCTTCTCTCTCTGTCTTGTCATCATACTGAGTGGTCCCCAAGAACAGGGACTGCATCTTCCCATTTGTGGGATCCCTGTGAGAGACATCGCATATGTCTATGAGGCACCAGGTAAAGGTTGGTTTGAATGAACACTTGTAGCATTCATAAATGTGGCTAATATGATCTGAAGTAGTCATTGAACCCAGAGGCTGTAGAGAACCCAGGATCCTGCTCTTGGTCCCCACTCTGGGCATTCCCCAGGATGCCTCTGAGTATGGCTGTTGGACATTACTGGGTAATTTTTTGGATGAAGCGGGACACAGAAAGACAAAAACTGATGCTAGGAATACACTGGACTTTATATTTACAGGCCCAGTAGAGGTTTCCAATGATCCGAAACAGCCAGTGTGCAAAGGCCTGCGTGGACTGTAGCAGAAAAGACAGAATGACAGCACGACCGCCTTTGATGTCCTGTCTGCTTCTCCTTTCTGAATAAAAGGGAAACTCTGGCTCCAGGCTGAATCTTAATTGTAAAAATAGACTAAATTCCAACCCTTAAATTATCAAAAGTGCCACATACTTGACAAGCAGCTGAGCAGAGAGCAGAAACTACCAAGTTAGTAATTAAACAGCGTTTAAGTCAAATTAACAGAGACATTCTTGTCTGGCGGTCAGAGCAAAGGCCTGGGAATCCCAGGATACGGCCCTGGTGCCTGAGTGTGTCAGGGTCAAGTACTGATGGGCAGCCACAGTTGCCCACGAGGGATGCCCTGAGGTCCTTCCACCCCCCTCTCTCCTGGAAAGGCTCCAGGTTGGAAGAGAGAGGAGTCAGGAGGAGGCTTGGGGCAGAGGGAGGTTGGGTGGGGGGCATCTCCTTTCCTTTTCAGAATTTGTTTCCAAAAATTGTAAGGGCCCATGGAGGACTTTTTGTTTATAAAATGATTGGTGTTAAGGAACTCTTGTAAATATTTTAATATAAATTATTAATTCATTCCCTCAAAGAATGCTGAGTGCTTGTGACAGTGGACAAAGCTAAGTCCTTGGAGAGCTGACATGCTGGGCAGGGACGGTAGACAACAAAGACGTGAACCATCCTATAGTACTTCAGGGGAAGATACGAGATGTGGACTTTGCTACAGCAAGAGGAGGAGAGGGAGAGTGTCGGAGGCCATGTACAGGGGGATGGAGTTGCTATTTATATTAGGCACTGACCAGGTGCTTTTTAAGCAGAAACCTAAAAGTGAAAGATAATTCGAGCAGAAAGGGCAATCTGTACTAAGACCCAGAGTTAGGACAGTGCTCAGCGTGTTTGAGGGAAAGCAAAGAGCCCCTGTGGTCCAGATCAGGGAGCTGGTGGGAAGAGATAAGTTGGAAAAAGATCCAGGTCAGATTGCAGGGGCATTCTGAGCACACTGCCTTCTATTCTGAGTTCAAAGAGAAGGCACTGAAGGATTTTGAGCAGATCTGATGTGACTTACAGGTGTCCCCTGGGCTGCTGTGCTGAGATAGATGTAGATGGGAAGGGAGACAAGTAGAAAGGCCTGTGTTACGGTTTGGATGTGAGGTGTCCCCAAGAGGCTCACATGTGAGACAATGCAAGAAGGTTCAGAGGAGAAATGAGTGGGTCAAGAAAGCCTTAGCCCAGTCTGTGAATTAATCCCCTAATAAGGATTAACTGAGTAGTAACTAAAGGTGGGTGAGGTGGAGGAGGTGGGCATTGAGGGCATGGCTTTGGGTTCTATATTTTGTATCTGGCAAATAGTCTCTCTCTGCTTCCTGATCACCATGTGAGCTGCTTCCCTCCACGACACTCTTCCACCATGATGTTCTACCTCACCTCAAGCCCTGTGGAATGGAGCCAGCTATCTATGGACTAAGATCCCTGAAACTGTGAGCCCTCTAAGTAAACTTTTCCTCTCCTAAAATTTTTCTGGTCAGGTGTTTTAGTCACAGCAGCAAAAAAGCTGACTAAAACAGAAATTGGTACCAGGAATGGGGCCATTGCTTTGACTAATCGGACCATGTGGTTCAGAATCTTTTGGAGCTTTTTGGAATTGGCTGGAGGAATTTTGAGATGTGTCACAGATGCAAGCTTGATTCTTCTTGAACAGGTTCTTTAATCCTCAGGTTGTGATCACCTGAGGATATCAGCCTCTTGCTCCTTCACTATTCCAAAGTGGACTCTGCCAGTGATTCTCCAGACAGTTTCCAGAAGCCTTTGGTCTCAGACTGGGGTAGTGATGCCTCCAGTCACTGGTGACGAGTTCTGATCCTCCACATGTTGAAGTCTGAACATTAGAGAAGCACATCGAGGCAAGCATATAAAGCAGGGTTTATTTAAAAAGGGGTAACATAGAGTTCTCCCAGGAGGGAGAAGGGAACCATAGCTGGTAGCCCCAGAAGTACATGAGTTTTGTTTTATATGTCCTAGGCTTCCTTTTTCTCCTGCTCTCTTCCCCTTATCTTTCTCCTTCCTGTGTATGTGACTAGGCCCAGGATGTTTGTTGGGATGACCAAAATGCACAAGGATGGGGGGAAGGACCCAGGTGTAATTAACAACTCCTGGGGACAGGTTGTCTTAGCAACTGGTTGGAGCAGGGACAATAAGGGTGGAGGAAGGACTCTGGAGGCATTGGCATTTCAATACTTCTCCAAATTGGCCTCCCTGATTCGACCTCAATTTACTTATCTACACTGACTGCCTGTCTAATTCTGGCTTCATTAGCATGGTTAATTCCTCTTGTTCTGAACTTTAGCCTCTTAGATTGTACAGCTACTTGTTCCTCCAGCTGTCCAGCCTGTAGATGGCCATTGTGGACTATCCAGCTTCTGGTTGTATAGACCAATCTAATAACCCCCCTTTTAATAACCATACCTCATGTTGGTTCTGTTCCTCTAGGGAACCCTAACACAACCTGTCTTGAGACTGTTGAAGCCTCCCAGGGAGATGCCCTTGTGGCTGAGATCCCATGGTGCTGACCAGTGGTTAGATTCAACCTTAGGGTAACTTGTGAAAGTAGAGCCTCAAGCTTGGACTACATCATAGTTTGGACCTTGGATGTGAAAGGAAAAAGGATTCAAGGACAATGTCAAGGATTTTGGCCTGCCTGAGTGGAATTGATACCACTGGTTACTGGTGATGAGTCCTGCTTCCTCACATGTTGAAGTATAACATTAGAGAAGTGTGCAGAGACAAGCATATAAAGCACGGTTTATTTAAAAAGGGGTAACATAGACTTCTCCTGGGAGGGAGAAGGGGGCCATGGCTGATATCCTAGCATCCCCAAAAGTGAGGGTGTCCTGCCTTTTTAATATGTTTTAGGCTTCCTTTGTTCTCTTGCTCTCTTCCCCTTATCTCTCTCTTTCCTGCATACATGACTAGGCCTAGGAGATGTTCAGGTGGGGTGGCCAAAAGGTGAGAAACAGATGGACAGGGGAAGAGCCAGATGGAGCAGCCCAGATCATATTAATTAACAACTCTTACAACTCCCTGTAGGGGGGGATAATTCCTGGGACAGGTTACCTTAGCAATAGGTTGGAGTAGGGGCAGATGATCTTGATAAAGGTGGAGGAGGGACTCTGAAGACCTTTCAGGCCCTCAGGGTGCAGTCTCCAACTTCTTGAACTCACTCAAATTGGCCTCCTTGATCTGACTTGACTCAATTTACCCATCTATGCTGACTGTCTGTCTAATTCTGGCTTGGAGTGAGTGCCTGTCTAAAGAGATGGGGGAAGAACAGGGATCTGGGATGGAAGTCGGGTTTGTCTTTGGATATGATAATTCCAAGATACCTATTATACCACTGTACCAGGTATCATGAAGCACAGATCCCAGGATGCAATCTGAATGCAATTGTATTTTTCTTTCCTAATGTCCCTTTAATGTTTAAGAAAACTGGCAAGTATTGGGATTTTTCTGGCCACTCCTAAGTATCATAAAGTCCCATATTTCTCTTTAGGACACCACAGGTTTGATTCAGAATTCCATGTCCAATTCAGTGTATTAATCAATCATTAAAAGGTCATGGTTCTCCTAGCTCCCGCCACCTTTGGCCTCTCAGGCTGGTGACTAGCAGGCAGGCCTCCTGCACTAGGGAAGAAGTTGCTATCAGCTTTGCCCGCTTTCTTGCTCATGCTCTCTTTGTTAGTTGTGGTTGTAACCATTCCAGAGCTGCAGGCCTTGGGGGGTAGAGGGGAAAGAGGTTCTTAGATGGGCGGTATGGTCCTGCATGGTTCCACGAATCTTCCTTGGTTCTTACTCAGCCTTTGTGGCTACGCCCCTGTGGTGACTCCTCTTCCTGCACACCTGCTGGTGGTACATGCTGCTCCTCTCGCTGCTGTTAATGTTCCTGTCACTCACCACACATAGACTTTCTTACAGTCTCATAACCCTACAAGCCCCCTGCACTGTCCACACCTGTCCATGGGAAAGCCACACCCTGTGCCTTGGCATGTCCTTGAGTGGATCATCTCTTCTGTGCTACTACCCACTCCTTCAATAGTTGATCACCTTTAGATTTCCCAGGTGAGCCAAACCATAGTTAAGCAGGCAGCTTCCCCTCGCCACCATCCAAAACTTCCCACCTCAGCTATCCAAGCCATCCTTGTCCTCTCTTACTAGATCTGAGCTGTGGGAGGGAGGACACTTCTTCACCCTTTCTGTTCTCCAAGGAGAGGAAGATTTTTATAGCACAGTTTTCTCCAAAGAAAATCCTTTACAAATCCTCCCCACCCACCTCAATCTCTAGTAATCTGACCCTTCTATGGTCTTGATTACAGTGAGGGTCCAAGTTAAACTGTTCTCAGGTAGCCATCTTGAAAATATTTATTTGCATCAGCCCCTTATTTTAATATTTGATATTTCTTGTGTTGGAACCCTACTGAAATCTCTTCTGATCATCTTGTTAAACTTTTCAAAAAGTGGGAGTGAGTTACACATAAAACCCTGAAATGAGAGAAAATCAGCTACAAGTGAGCAGCAGAATCTGAGGGCTGAGCCCTGAGGCTTGTAGATGCTGGAGAGATGAATAATCAATAGGGAGAGGAAGAATTTGCCCTGTTTCTGGATTGGCTGTATCAAAAAATATCCACACTTCAGGCACTTAGAACTCAGTTTCCATTCTGAATTATAAACATCTACCAAAAGGCTTTTGCCAGGCTGACTTTCCTCCTTTATGAAGCTGCTCCTCACATGACCTCATTCTTCATGTGCAAATCTCTTTGGCATTTACAAATTGTCCATGATGTCTTTTTAACAACCTGAAAACCCCATGAGGAAGGTTCATTCCAGATGGGGAAACTGACAAGGCTTTCCCAAGGTTCCAGAAGCAAGAGGCACAGGTGCATTTGAATTCAGTTTTGTAAAAAAATTTATTTATTCTACTTGGGTATACATGATAGCAGAATGCATTTTGATTCATTGTACAAAGACGGAGAACAACTTTTCATTTCTCTGGTTGTACGTGATGTAGATTATCATATATGCAGTCATACATGAAGCTAGGGCTATGATGTCCATCTCATTCCACCATCTTTACTGTCCGCATACCCCTTCCCCTCCCTCCCCTTTGACTAAAGTTCCTCCATTCTTCCCATGTCCCCTCCTCCATTATGGATCCGCATCCACGTATGAGAGAGAACATTCAGCATTTGGTTTTTTGGGATTGGAATTCAGTTTTTGGTTTTTTTCCTCCACTCTCTGAGTTTTTAATCTCATGGCTGCCTCAGAGACCTGACAAGCATAGTTTTTTGTTCTCAAGTTTTACTAAAGTAAACCATGTAATAAATGATGGCAAAGGCTTCTTCTCACATGGCTATAGAGAGCTGTTGAGAAGGATTCTGAGGCATAATGAGGTTTGGCAGAAAAGAGGACTGTGATCGATTAATAACGACTGTCCTTGCTGCAGTAGGGTGGCTATGGTGGCACATGCATGCATTTGCATTTGGTAATTGATTTGTTTATTGCCTGTGAGACAGAATATCATTCCCTGGAACAGAGACAGTTTCTCAGCACATATTAAAAGAATGGGGAAAGGAAGATAGATGAGCTGAAAGCCACACTGGGTTAGTGGCAGCAGCATTGTGTATGTGCTTCTAAAAGCACACAGTTTTTAAGATGTGGCATGGGCAAAGGAAACAGCCCTGCAAATAAATAAAACTAGTCATTGTTCCCCAGAAGTTTCCTGCCAGCCGTTTATTTTGAGGGACTTTGAACCAACAGAAAAGTTAAAAGAATAGTACAATGAATACACTCATATTATTTCCCTAGATTTGCTAACGGTTAAGATTTCTCTCTCTGCTTTTATTTTGACTTGTTTGAAAGACACATCTCTTAAGAACAAAGGCCTTGGGCTGGGGCTGTAGCCTGGTGGCAGAGTGCTTGCCTTGCATGTGTGAGGCACTAGGTTCGATCCTCAGCACCACATAACAATAAATAAGCAAATAAAGATATTGTGTCCATCCATCTACAACTAAAAAATTATTAAAACAAGAGAACAAGGACTTTCTCCTACATCATCCCAATACCACTATCACACTTGCAAAATTGATGTTGACTAGATGATATCACAGACTATGTGGGCCATATTCAAACTTCTCTATTTCCCTAAAATTGGGATCAGATTAAATCTTTTACTTTTTGACTAGATTTTATTTGGGCAAATGATATATTGTAAGATTTTTCACTTCACTGATAAAATATTCTTCAGAAATAAGCACTTAAAGAAAACCTGGATATAGTAGTTTATTGTACCTGTGTTTTATTTTGTAGCATTTAATCTGCTTCTGATTTATTGATTGCTCATGGACATCCTGCTTTAGTGAGCACTGTGGGAAGATGGTAGGTTGGCCTTAGTATGGAGTCCATTCTCTTTTCAAGGGCCTTCCTAGGCCACATTATTTTTCCCCAGCCCTCCTTATAGCTGGGGCATTAGATGTAGTCACCAATGTCTTGCGCTTACCTAAGATTTGGAAGGCAAAAGGGAGGTTGAGTCATGTTTCCATGGCTCCTGCCTTTCTCCTGGCAAGCATGGCCATTATTTCCATCATGTCAGGAGAAGATGTTGAAAGCCATTGGAGGGATGAGGGTGGAGGCATGACATGTTCTACTTTAATTTTAAAAGTCATGTTAACTATTACTGTGTGGAGGATAGATTATAAGGGGCATAATTGGAATCTGGAACCAGTAAGGAGGCTTTTGCCATCTGGTGGTTTGGACGAAGGTGGTATCTCTTAGTAGAAGGAGTGAGAGGAAGTTAGATTCAGAGAATATTTGGAAGATGGAATCATCAGAATTTACTGCTGGATTACGTATAGGATATGAGGAAAATGATCCCTGACTCCCTTGTAGCTCACATTCTGGATATAATGCAGGTTCCACCTGTCAGCTGAGCTCACTTGAGATTTGGAGGGCATGTTGAGGTAGAGATCAGGCTTTGTTAGTTTGACTACATAGAGAGAGTCCAAATTTTGGTGGTCAACATTCAAAGCTATAGTCCTGTTTTGGATACCCATTAGAAATCCAAGTGGAGATGTGAAGTGGTTAGATGTATGGGGAAGGGCCAAGACAGAATATGGCAGATGTGACCTTATTAGGAAATAGTCTTTGCAGAGGATATCAAGCATCCTAATAATATCTTAGAATAATGTCATTAGGTGGACCCTGATCTAGGATGACTGGTGTCCTCACAAGAAGAAGAGAGGAGACAGGGACAGACAGAGAGGCAGGATGCCTGTGATAACAGACAGAGACTGCCGTGGTGTGTCCAAGCCAGGGGACATAGAGGATAACTGGGGACCTCAAGAAGCTAGAAACGGTGAGGAAGGACTCTACCCTAGAAGCTTCAGAGAGCATGGTGCTGCCAACATCTTGGCTTCAGATCCTTAGAGAGCCAGCTTGTTGTTACCTGAACAATTCTCTCCTTTCACTGGGAGAATTACCCATAAAACATCACTTTTGACTTCAAAAGATACCTATGTGGTAAATGGAATCAGAGATTTTCACATCATTAAGCATCATATTTTGAACAATATTTGTCTTTAAAAGTAGAGCTAGCTTTAGACCTATACCCAGAGGTCTCTGCCTTTCGAAGAAATGCCTGAGTTTCCTTAGGAGGCTGAGAATGTTTATGAAAGGGACAAACAGTCACCAATCGCACTTGAGAAATCTCTGGCATTTTTCTATCAGTCCTGAGAAATAGTTTGGTAAACCAGCCTTTAAAACTTTGTGTGATAAAACCAGTTATTCCTCCCATGGTCAGTATTTTTTTTATAGAGTATCTTGGGGTTTTTTCATTATTTTCCAGTCATCTTTTGCCATATTGATTTCTAATTTCTAGATTCAAATCTTTGCTTTTTCTCTAAGTATCCTCAAATCAGAGTTGTGTTTAGATCATAAGAAAGACGTCTGGGGTATCTACAGTTGGAAAAATCATCTGACCTGTCATAGCCTCTCTGTGTTTCAGGTTATTCCGTCAACTTCCAGAGACTAGTTTCCTTATTGTAAAACAAGGGTGCTACCCACCTCATATATATATAGCTGCAACAACAACAATAATTTTATAACTGTCGGTCATTCTTCCACATTTCATCTTATTTGATCCTCAAATCAACCCCATGAGCTTGTGGGATGTAATTATCAGCCCCTTTCTACATTCATGGAAACTGGCCAATGCTAAAGTGAAAGGTTCAAATAGAAAGTGTCAGAACCAGAGTTTGAACTCAAATATTTTTCTTATCAAAGCCCACAGTCCAAAGTCCATAGTTTGGTGACTTCCCTGGGCTTATAGCATTTTATAAATCTCAACGCACTCTGCAAAGTAGAGCATTCTTATTTCTTTTACATTCCTATTGCTGAGTGCACATTTAGTGGTGGTTGTTGTGAAAAGAGTCAAACAATGTAATCTGGTATAGAACTATGCTATTCATTATGGGAGCCACTAGCTGTACGTGCCTATGGAGTACTTGAAGTGCAGCTGATGTTACTGAGGAAGTGAATTTCAAAAATTTCATCTAACTTAAATTTAAATTTGGGACACTGATAATCAATCCAGTTATTGGAAAACATTTAAATTAGTTTGAAACAATTTGGGTATGGGAATAGGTTTTTTTTTTTTAGCTGAAGATGTTATGGTTTAAATACAGACCAAATATTTCCCATGAAAATTCAGTATTCATATTGAAATATGCTGCTGAGTATAAAATTTACACTGGATTTTTATCTAATAAATTTAAAGTATTTCATTAATAATTATGTTGATATATTTTGAGGTGATGATATTTTAGATATATTGGGTTAAGTAAAATAGTTTATTAAAACTCATTTCATCTGCATTTTGCTTTTTTAACATGACAACTAGAACATTTAAAATTACATAAGTATCTTGACTACATTTCTCTTGGATGGTACATTTTTAGAATTAGCTGTGTTTTCTTAACTAGGAATTTCCAGATCAGATTAGTACAAATCATATTTCAAATTCCACATTTTGTTTTAAAGAAAGAATTTCTGGAACAACCTGTCCTGTTTACTAGGTGCTGATTAATTACTAGTGCAGACTTTCTTGTGGGTGCTCCTTGGAGTTGGTTCAGAGAATCTGTGTGGAGATTTCCCAGAGCCCCTCTGTGCTTGGTCCCAGCACAAGCCAGGGAAGAATGGATCCAAACTCTCCCTCTGCCCCCAAGACTTTCTGGGTGTTAACCTGGGCCCCACTCCAACTTGGCATCCTGGTTGATTCCTCCTGATTATACATATGCCTGGCTAGGGTACTCCCTGACCATCTGGGTCTGTGCTGGCTTGGCTATTTCCCTAGGGTGTCTCATTGTGCAAGACACAGCTCTGGATAAAACTAGGTTAGAGATCACCCCTTACTTTTCTACATATGCACATTCCCTGAATGTGGAAGTTCAACACACCCCAAAATAGGTATACCAGTGATAAGGTGAAGATTATAAACCCAAGACTGAAATATTGTGTCTTAAATAATACTTTGTAAATTAGTCCATCTTTGGTGCTTTTTCCCCGACATTCCATGTGTGTTCTTTAATTTTCCTATTGTATCCACAGTTGAAAAATAAAATGGACTGCTAAATGAGCCAGTAAGGCTAAATACTGGCTACTTCACAGATGCCATCATTTTTCTCAAATATATTGTTTTAAAATCCCATACTTTGTATCAAGAGGATACTAATATCTTCATTTTTCCACTATGCTTTTTTTTTTTTTTTTTTGAAATATTAAGGGCCAAAAAAACAAGTGCTTTCAATAGATTTTAGCTTCAGGTGTTCAGCTATACCACGCAAGCCCACAGAGGGAGACTGCTGCAGCGCACTCTGGTTGGAGCAGGTCACCTATGGGTGTAAGGGTGGGGAAGGCAGTACCAGGGCTCCAGGGGGTGCTGCCAGCTCACGCTTTAGAAAACTCATGAAGTCACTGAAATCAGCCCTTCACACAGGCACATCTCCTTCTTTAGGGGCAAAGAGGGTGCTGCTGTTGCAACTGCTGCTGGCTCCCAGGAGGTACCCCGTGGCATTCTGGGGCTGTGTACAAGAGCCTGCAATTGGCATCAGAAAGCTGGAGGAGGGCTGTCACTGTGTGATGTAGAGGGTCTTGATTGGTCCTGGAGGCCTGCTGGGTTCCCTGGTGAATTTTTGAATCCCATCCTGGGTGGTCCTGGAAGCAGGCCCTGTGTGCTTTTTCCTATGAGAACATGCCTATAATTGAGGGGCATAAGAAAGATCTACAAATAAAGATACTAAAGACTATGCTCAACAATCTGGTTTTGTTCCCTTACATTTGTTTCCCTGAAAAGCCTAGATGGCTTTCCTGGCCAAGTTTGCCTCATCAATCAAGTGTATGGGACACTTGCCAAGCATAGAGAATAGAGCTCTCCTTCCCTACTCCCCACCCCCAGTCATGTTTTAGATGGTGGTGGCGAGGGAACAATTCTGGCATCCCAGATAGATGGGATTGATACCATGCTAATAAATGAGGCCTCTAGCCATGGTAAAGAAATTCCCATTTTTCCAAACCAGGTTTGGTGCTGGTGCACTCTCTGTGCATGCCAGGGGTTTATCAAATCGTCCTGTGAATGGAAGCAGGGAAAAAGCTTATCAGACCCCCTCCTTCTCAGTGGTCAACCTCTGACACTGCACAGTGGCCTTTATTCTTGACAACATAAGGAAAAGATGGGAACGAGATGCCAGGTCAGGTTGTTTACCAAGGTTGGACTGTAGCTGACGGCTTTAAATAACCTCATTGAATCCCCATAGTAGTTCTGTGGAGTGGGATTTATTTTTCCATTCAAATATGAGAAAGCCCGGGCACAGAGAGTAAGTAATTTGCTGAAAGTCAACATAGCTGGTATCCAGGCATTGCACTAAAATCTGTTTGCACTAAAACCATTAGAATTAATAATTCCCACTTGGTATTCCTGTAGCCTAGTGATTCCTACACCCTGTCACTGTGTTTTGCACGTGTCTGTGTCTCTCTCACTGTAAGCGAGCTCCCTGCTCCTAGGGATAGGACAGATATGTGGAGTTCTCCTGCCCTCAGCCACTCCTGTCCTCTTCCTTGTCAACAGAGCAGAGTCACATGACCACATCTAGCTGTAAGGGAGGCTGGGAAATGTGTTTTAAGTGGGTTATTTCCATTCTTAATAAAACTTAGGTTCTTTTATTTATTTATTCTATTTAGCTATACATGATAGCAGAATGCATTTTGATTCATTGTACACAGATGGAGCACAACTTTTCATTTCTCTGGTTGTACGTGATGTAGAATCACATCATATATGAAGTCATACATGAAGCTAGGGCTATGATGTCCATCTCATTCCACCATCTTTACTGTCCCCATGCCTCTCCTTCCTCTCTCCCCTTTGACCAAAGTTCGTTTCCATTCTTCCCATGTCCTCCCCCTCATTATGGATCAGCATCTACTAATCAGAGAGAACATTTGGCATTTGGTTTTTTGGAATTGGCTTACTTCGCTTAGCATGATATTCTCCAACTCCATCCATTTACCTGCAAATGCCATCATTTTATTCTCTTTTATTGCAGAGTAATATTCCATTGTGTATATATACCACAGTTTCTTTATCCATTCATCTATCAAAGGACATCTAGGTTGGTTCCACAGTTTAGCTATTGTGAATTGAGCTGCTATAAACATTGAAGTGGCTGCATCACTGTAGTATGCTGTTCCTAACTGCTTTGGGTATGGACTGAGGAGTGGGATAGCTGGGTCAAATGGTGGTTACATTCCAAGTTTTCTTAGGAATCTCCATACTGCTTTCTAGATTGGTTGTACCAATTTGCAGTCTCACCAGCAATGTATGAGTATGCCTTTTCCCCCACAACCTTGTCAAAACATATTGTTGTTTATATTCTTGGTAATTGCCATTCTGACTGGCGTGAGATGAAATCTTAGTTTTGATTTGCATTTCTCTAATGGCTAGAGATATTGAACATTTTTCCATATGTCTGTTAATTGCTTGTATATCTTCTTCTGAGAAGTATCTTTTCAGCTCCTTAGCCCATTTATTGATTGGGTTGTTTGTTTTTTTGGTATTAAGTTTTTTGAGTTCTTTATATATCCTGGAGATTAGTGCTCTATCAGATGTGTGTGTGGCAAAAATTTGTTCCCGGAATGTAGGCTCTCTGTTCACTTAATTGATTGTTTCTTTTGCTGAGCAGAAGTTTTTTAGTTTGAATCCATCCCATTTACTGATTCTTGATTATATTTCTTGCACTAAAGGAGTCTTGTTAAGGAAGTAAGTTTCTAATCTGACGTGGTGAAGATTTGGACTTACTTTTTCTTCTGTTAGGTGTAGGGTCTCTGGTCTGATTCCCAGGTCCTTGATCCACTTTGAGTTGGATTTTGTGCATGGTGAGAGATAGGGGTTTAGTTTCATTTTGTTGCATATAGATTTCCAGTTTTCCCAGCACCATTTGTTGAAGAGGCTGTCTTTCCTCTAGTGTATGTGTTTGGCACCTTTGTCTAGTATAAGATAACTGTATTTAAGTGAGTTTGTCTCATCTTCTATTCTATACCATTGGTCTACATGTCTATTTTGGTGCCAGTACCATGCCATTTTTGTTACTATAGCTTTGTAATATAGTTTAAGGTCTGGAATTGTGATGCCTCCTGCTTCACTCTTCTTGCTAAGTATTGCTTTGGCTATTCTGGGTCTCTTATTATCCAAATGAATTTCATGATTGCTTTTTCTATTTCTATAAAGAATGATGTTGGGATTTTAATTGGAATTATATTAAATCTATATAGCGCTTGGGTAGTATGGCCATTTTGACAATATTGATTCTGCCTATCCAGGAGCATGGGAGACTTTTCCATCTTCTAAGGTCTTGTACAATTTCTTTCTTTAGTGTCCTGTAGATTTCATTGTAGAGGTCTTTCACCTCTTTTGTTAAATTGATTCCCAAGTATTTTATTTATTTGTTTTTGAGGCTATTGTGAATGGGATAGTTTTCCTTATTTCTCTTTCAGAGGATTTATCACTGATGTATAGAAATGGAATTGATTTATGGGTGTTGACTTTATATCCTGCTACTTTGCTGAATTCATTTATTTATTCTAGAAGTTTTCTGGTGGAATTTTTTGGATCCTCTAAGTATAGAATTGTGTCGTCAACACAATTTTGAGTTCTTCTTTTCCTATTCGTATCTCTTTAATTTCCTTTGTCTGTCTAATCACTCTGGCTAGTAAAACTTAGGTTCTAATGCTAAGAAAGGAGGGGAGTTTAGATATTGGGCAGGAAACTAGCAGTTTCTCCATTGGGTATTTTAGAAGCGTGTATTTTAAAATGCCTTTAGGACAGGCACATCTCCAGCCTGTTTTCTGTTTCCTTTCTAACCTGGCCTGACTCACAGATTTGTTACCCTTGGACACTAGAATCTGGCAGAAGCCTCTGTGGAGGCAGATCCCTCCTTTTTCTCCTGCCAATTCCTCTCTGAGGTCGGGTGCGTTCTCCTCTCTGTGCACTTGGAGGGGTTCCTCACTGCTGCCTGAGACCTGGCATAAGGCTCATACTCATGGGAAGCGGTCCTCCATTCTGTGTGTCCCCCCACCCTTGCCTTCTCAAGCAGTTCCCCTGTCTTACCAAATTCTTCTTGCCTAATCAAAACCCAATTCAAAGTCATTTTCACCTTATTGTCTAGAAAATGTCCATTGAAGCTGGGTGCAGTGGTGCATGCCTGTAATCCCAGCGGCTCGGGAGGATGAGGCAGGAGGATGGGGAGTTCAAAGCCAGCCTCAGCAACTTAGTGAGACCCTAAGCAACTCAGCGAGACCCTGTCTCTAAATAAAGAAATAAAAAGGGGTGAGGAGGTATGTAGTTCAGTGGTTCAGTGCCCTTGGGTTCAATCCTTTGCACCAAAAAAAAAAAAAAAAAAAAAGAGAGAGAGATAAAATGTCCGTGGAGAAAGGTGGCTGTGGAGGTACTCAGCATAGTGATTGCATTGCCTGGAAACTTTCATCAACCCAATATTTTAGCTCCTTGTACAAAAATGTGCCAACAGCCCACCCACATGGGGCCACCTGCTGCTGCTACTGGTGTGTGTGTGCACGTTCCTGCTGTCTCTGCCCTCTTCCCAGTGAGCTGCCCTGAGTCTGTGCTTTAGGTGTTGTGGTTGTTGGTATTTGTGATATAATTAACCCTTTGTAGAAGAGATCCATGGATCTGAAGAAGTGGTTAGCATAACACTATTTTCCAGTTAAAATTTAGAAAACCCTATTTTTACTTGTTGTTATTATTATTACTATTATTATTATTATTATTATTATTATTATTATTATTTTGACTCTAGGGAAGGCTGAAAGGGAATTGGTGAATTTCAGGTGATTTCCACAGTTGCATTACAGTTGTTTTTTACAGGAAATATAAAAGCACATGTTCAATTTTTAGTACATTTGGAACTATTTCAGGAAAACAGAACTAATATGGAAAGAGGTAAGAATGTATAAATAAGTAAATGAAAACCCATTTCTCTTTAAAAAGTCAGGAAATGAGTCATTTCATGTGATTTTACTGAAACCCAGTTAATACTAATCATGCCTGCCATGCTTTGAAGTTCAACTCTTTTTGGAGGCAGGATGGCGTGTGAGGCTGGCCCCATATGGTGGGGCTTTGTCATTGAGTTCAGCTCAGTCCTTTTAGTGACCAGCACAGAGATAAGCACATTGTGTGCTGAACTGAGTGTCACCACCAGCAGAAACAGTTCCATCACTTGATCTAATTGATTCACATCCAAATATTGCAAGACTTGGGCTATTCTGAAGGGGGATCAGTTTGTTGGTTAATTAATCAGCCTTGCATGTATTATTGTGTTCAATAATAATTGTTTGTGGCATTTGAACAGATGTTTTTGCTCTGTATGACAGAGTCAGTGCCCATAAACAAATGAACATGGTTGACTTTTCTGCCCCAGCTTATACTCCTCTACCATGTATATTATGCCAGGGTCCAAGGTTAATACATTATTTTGATGCAGAGAATTATAATCAGGAATGCTATATCTGGGTAGGGATAAAAGTGGTTTTCTACAATGACAGCATAAATAGAATTTTGAATTTGTTGACAAACTGGTCATTTCCATCAGATGTCCATGGGGCAGTCTTTTGATACTCTAATTGTGTCCCTGCTATTAAGAGACACTTTGTAGAAGTCCTTCTCATGGATTTTGTATTCGTGGCTATGGAGATAGAGCTGGATTTGCCACATTTTTGCAAGTGTTTTTTTTTTTTTTAACAAAGTGCAACATACATTCATAAAAACATTAAATGTATAGCTTGAATTTTCACAAATGGAATTCACCAATATCATTAGCACTCAGTTTAAGAAACAGAAATGCTAGTGATGCAGCTACATCAATGGTTATAGCAGCTAAATTCACAATAGGTAAACTGTGGAACCAACCTGGATGCCCTTCAATAGATGAATGACTAAAGAGATTGTGGTATATATACACATGGCATATTACTCAGCATTAAAAGAGAGTAAAATTATGGCATTGCAGGTAAATGGATGGAGCTGGAGAATATCATGTTAAGTGAAGTAAGCCCACCCAAAAATCCAAAGGCCCAATGTTCTCTCTGATAGGTGGATGCTGACCCATAATGTGGGGGCGGGGGATATGGGAAGAATGAAGGAAACTTGATTGGGCAAAGTGGAGGGAAGGAAGGGGAGGGGGCATGGGGGCAGGAAAGTTGGTGGAATGAGATGAACATCATTACTTTAGGTACATGTATGATTGCCCATTCGGTACGAATCTACATTGTGTACAGAGAAATGAAAAATGGTGCTCCATTTGTGTATAATGAATTGAAATGCATTCTGTGGTCATGTATAACTAATTTTCAAAATCATGAAAAAACCCCAGAAATGCTGTCAGTATTCTGGAGGGTTCTCCTGTGCATTTACCATTGGTTTGTGTTTGATTAATACATAAGTGCACTTTTTTCTTAATTTTACATTTATTTTCTCACTAAATTTTTGACAACCACTGCTGAGGTAGGGATTGTTTTGCTATCTTCTACAGGAGGAGAGGGGCTTCAGGGAGGTCACACAGCTGACAATTCTATCCAGCTAGTCTCATACCCAGGCCTGAGGGACTCTGGGCAGGGTGTCTGCTGCTGTGCCAGGAACAGCAGAGACGTATGATCCCTACTAACCAGTGTGCACTATGGTCTCATAGACCAGGGAATCCTTGGCTTGTGTGTGATCTTCAGAAAGAGTAGCTTAATACTTCATTTTGAGTTTCTAAATATACAGATGATTCAGAACAGGCCTGGGGGACAGTGCCACTCACTCATTCACTCTTTCATGGCTAACTGCCCTTCAGTCAGGCAGTTTTGGACACTAGGGGCATGCTATACCACAAAATGGGTATCGTCCTTGTTCTCATTTGGTGCTTATAGTCTAGAGAAGGGGACAGGAAATAAACCAGTAACCATTCACATAGACAAGTTCATGGAAGATATTTATAATGCCATAAAGACAATAAATCAGGCTGACATAAGGGTGAGAGGGTAGGGACATGGGTTGATCAGGGAAGGCTTATCTGAGGAGGTGTTTTATAAAATAAACTTTTTAATTGAAACATCACATACACACAAAAAGTGTGTATCATGTGTGTACAGCTTGATGAATTTTTGAAAATTCATTGTAAGCATGCGTAACAGAGCTCTCAGAACTTCATCTATACCCGTGTGGTGGCGACATCTGAGTTGAGACCTGAATGTGGACTAGGCAGCTATGCAAAGACCTGGGTTCAGGATGTTCCAGTAGAAGAGAACAATTAGGAAGACAGGAGGAAGAACCTGGCATGTCAGAGGAGTGGAAAGGAGGCCAGTTTATACGAATCTATTGACTCAGCAAAGTAATATTTGAGTTTTGTGTTAGTGACTCAGTTCTCAGCTTAGGCTTATAGGTTATAATGGCTATTCCAAACCCACCCATCAAAAGCTGGGTCCAAAGTAGCACAGAAGTAAAATGGAGTCTCATTAGGAAACTCTTAGGAAATTTGATTGAGCACACAGTGTCCACTACATCAAAGGTGGGGAATGCCCCAGTTCATGCCCAGTGAAGACAGAGGGACTTTCCCAGAGATGTCATAATATCTCACATCGCCATAATCCCTAGCGTCCTTTCAGTCAGTTGATCTCATGTCACCAGGGTAACCAATTCAAAAACAGCGTTCTTTCTGCCTTCTTGCCGGAGGTCTTGTTCTTGACCCTTGATAGTCTAAGATTAATCATGACCATATGTTGAAAACTCCAAGTTATCTAAACATTTGAATACAGGCTGGGTTTGTTACTAGGAAGGGATGTAGAGAGATCACAGAGGTGTTGGGAAGCATCTACCTAACTGGGAACAATGGGAACCCTGGGAAAATCACTACACAAGTGTGCACCCTTCAAAACTTTTGTGTTCAGGCCAGATGTGGTGGTTCACGCCTGTAATCCCAGTGACTCCAGAGACTGAGGCAGGAGAATTGCAGGTTCAAAGCCAGCCTCAGCACCTTATGAGGCCCTGTCTCAAAATAAAAGATAAAAAGGGCTGGGGATGTGGCTTAGTAGTAGAGCATCCCTGGGTTCAGTGCCCCCCCCAAAAACTTTTCATGCTCAGGTTAGATAATGTCAGTGAGGAAGATGGTACAATCTTCAAAGTTTTCTGCCTGCCCTCATTGAATTCTAATTTTTTTTAGACCTTAGACTGTTTCAAAATTATCTGTATTTTCTTGTTTGAAGAGCACTCACTCAACCTGACCAATGAGAACGGGTGACGCAGTTCTGTCTTCACACAGGGCACTTGGACACAAGGTAACTGAACTCAGCCCTGACTGCCCCTGCAGAGGCTCTGCCTGGGCCCCCAGCAACTCTGCAGGGTGTGCTTCCCATGAGCCCAGGGCATATCCTTTGAGTTTATGTCCATGCTGTGCCACCTAAGGGGTGGCTGTTCCTGTTGTGGGTGTCGCTGCCAGAGGTGCTGTGGCCTGAATGTCGTTGTCCTCCTCAAATTTGCAAGTTGAAATCCTAACCTGCAAGGCTTGGTGTTAGGAGGTGGGGTCTCTGGAAGGTGATTAGTCATGAGGGCAGAACTCTCAGGAGTGGATTAGTGCCTTTACATCAGCAGCTCCAGGGGACTATCTCCCTTCCATCACTTAAGCACAGTGAAATGGTGTCATCTGCAGTCACCTTGACTTTGGACTTCTCACTACAGTCACCTTGACCTTGGACTTCCCAGCCTCTAGAACTGTGAGAAGCAAATGTTAGTTATTCATAAGCCACTCAGTTTATGCTTTTTACTGATTTTTTTTTGGTGGGGTTGGAAATCAGGGTGCCACTGAGCCACACCTCCAGGCCCCAGTTTGTTGTCTGACATAGCAGCTCAAATGCACTAAGGCAGCTGGCATAGCCAGGACACCTCTCTGCACCAGCCTGTAAATGGCTTTGACTTGTCCTGTAGTTCCTTACTGGCTGCCATTGTGAGCCCTCAGGGGGCAGAGGTGTATGAGGGAGACTGTCCCCTCCACCTTTGCTGCACTGCCTTAGAGGGGCCCCAAAGCAGGGCTGCAGAGCTCCAAGGTGCTCCTGTCTTCCAGCCTCTTTCTCAATAGGGGACAAATCAGAAGGCAGGCAGTTGACCGCACTTAGAACTGTCA
This sequence comes from Geosciurus inauris, assembly GCA_004024805.1. Taxonomy (NCBI): domain Eukaryota; kingdom Metazoa; phylum Chordata; class Mammalia; order Rodentia; family Sciuridae; genus Geosciurus; species Geosciurus inauris. The sequence goes on from PVHX01003156.1 coordinate 136,582, forward strand.
CATCCTAGGATGTTCTCACAGCCCTGAAAGCGTTTTCTTCCCCAGGTTATCTTCATCCAGGAGGCTCTTACCACCCTCTCTGCAGAGGAGACACACATCTGGCAGACGGGCCCAGGCTGCCCTGAGCTGCCCGACTCCCAGCTTGTGCTCGGCTAGATCTCTCAGGGCGGCTCATTGTACAGGTGGCTTCAGAAGGCCTGCATCTTGCAGCCCCCAAGCTGAGGCTTCATCCTTGTTTGGACAAATCCTGTACCAACAAGAAGAGGCAGTGCTTGCAATTGACCCCTAACGTGCCATCCTCCTGGGAAGCTGGGTCATTTCTTTGGCTCATTCTTGGGAGTGAGGAGGATGAGAGAAGGCAGTGGGCCCCTCACTGATCTTTCTGACCAGTGTCTTGCCCCTATAATTAATCTGCTTGCACAGGGACACTTCAGTAATCTTTTGAAAACACCAAGTCACTCCCTAGCTCTCAAAATTGCCAGTGCTTGCCAGTCTCTTAAAGGCCAAGCTTTTTATCATGATAGACAAGCCCTTCCTGATCTTGTGTCCCTGCCTCCCCATTCATGTCACACCCCCGTCACACCAAATGTCTCCAAGTCCTCTTGATACTTGTGGTAACTTTCCTCATGCTGTTCCCTTCAACCAGAACACATCCCCTCTTGCCTGGCCAGGTCCTCATCCACTGGGCTGAGTTGATTGCCTTCCCTAAGAAACCCTTGTCCCCTTCTATCATGGAGAGTGCCCTTATCACACAGACAGTGTCCCCAGCAGAAGCACAGAGTCTGGCTCATAACTGAGATGTCACTACAGTTCTACTCAGGAGCTGGTTGTTCCTGAAGCACAGTGCACCCCTCTACAGGCCTCCGGTTTCTTCTTGGTGTGGAGCTATGAAACACACCTTCTCTCCTCATTTGGCTCCTGGGGCCCCTGGGGTGCCATTTAGCATGTCAGGAATTGCCTATTCATGGAGGATCACCAGTCCCCTGAATCTTCCCTTGTAACTGGATTATGTCAGACTTCATTGTGTGCCTGGAGGCTTCTCAGCCATCTAATTTCAAAATAACACTGAGATGTCATGCTAAGCACCCCAACCATCCACCATGGCACAGTTTATTTCTGTAACAGACAAATAGAATTACCTCTAGGGAAGAACCAGGAACAACAGAACAGACAAAAGGAAAGCAAAAGAAAACACAAAACCAACCCACCCTTCCAAACTCATGGGGCAGCAAATGCATCGTGTCCAGAATCTCTCAGCTCCTCAAGGAGGTGTGAATGAAAGGGGCCACAGTGGAGGGCCCGCAGGGGACAGATGGCAGCACATCGGGCACCAGTGGGAAGGCCTATTATCAACAGGGTCCTTTCACCAGGGAGCAAACCATTGTCCACGTACTTGACTCTGAAGCAGCCAGGGGCTGTTTTCCAGCTCCATAATTTTGTCATTTCAAGAATGTTATACAAATGGAACCATGCAGCATGTAACTGTTTAAGATGGGCTTTTTCACTCGGCCTGGTGTCCTTAGGCTCCATCTAGGTTGTTTCCTGCATCAATAGTTTGTTCTCTTTTATTGCTGAATGGTGTTCTGTGTTCTTGATGTACCACTCATTTGTTTAGTGAGTCTATAAAAGGGAAGCAGGAAGGATCCTGGTGAGGAAACTATGCTTTGCTGATATAGTCTGGGTCTGGAACTTCCCCCCAAAAGCCCATGTATTAAAAGCCGGGTCCTAGTCTGTGGCACTATTGGGAAGTGGTGCAGCCTTTAGGAGGTGCTGAAACTTAAGAAGAGTCTGAGTAGGAGATCTTAGGTCATAGGGGTCATGCTTTCAAAGGGGATTGTGGGATTCTCATTTCCCTCTTTTCCATTGGCCATGAGGTGAATGGGTCTCCTCCAGCATGTATTCCACCATGATGTACTGGGCTGCTACAGGCCCAAGACAATGGGGACATTTGGTCTTAGATCAAAGTCTCTAGAACTCTGAGCCAAAATAAACCTTTTCTCTTTTTAAGTTGATTTATTTCAGGTATTTGTTACAGTGATGAGAAGCTGACTTAACCCATGTATCTTGACTGTGGTAGGCACACGAATCTATACATGTGATAAAATTCATAGAACTGAACATATACACACACACATACACAAATGAGTGCATGTAAAACTGGTGAAATTTGAATAAGGCTGGTGGATTGTATTAAGGTCAATTTTCTGGTTTGGATATGGGGTTTGCATAGGTCTGTAAGATGTCCACATTGAGGGAAGCAAAGGATTTTTCTGTATTATTTCTTAAAATTGCAAGTGACTCTACAATTATCTTTTACCAAAAAGCCTTTTGTGGCAGGTACTCCTCTACCTATGGAGAAAACGCTAGACCCCTTGATCTGGACCTGAAGCCCATCCTGTCTGGCTCCGCCCACACGCCGTCCATCTCCCTGCTCGCTACTCAGGCTCCGCGGACTTGTTCAACAGTTCCCATCGCACCATGCTCTATTCTTTAAAGGAAACTTCTTTTCAGTTGAAGTGCTATGGTGAGAGAGAAGAGGGCTCAAATCATAGAGGCTCAGCTCAATGAATTTGTCACAACACAAACCAGATCACAAAATAGAGCACTGCCAGAGCCTCCTGTCCCTCCTCTCCCAGTTGCTGCCCTCCCCACGTGAACTGTAATCTGATTTCCATCATCACCTCTATGTTGAACTCATAGACTCTTATTTAAACTAGCTTCTTTCACCATATTGGCTGGACTTGCTCTCGTCACAGGTGGCTGCCCATTATCACTGTTGGGGTGTGCTCTTCCCTTGTAAAGATGCCACAGCTCTACAGTCCACATGTGATTCTGTTGACTCTCGGACTGTTTACAGTTTCAGGTTATTTCCAATAGTTCTGCCAGGAATGCTCTTTTACATGCCCTGGGGCACATATATGCACTCACTTCTCCTGGCTATATACCCAGAGGTAGCCTTTCTGGGATGGGGGCTATGCTTAGTGTTTAGCTTTGTTGTAGGGACAGACCAGGCAGGACACCAAATAGGAAACAGGAAGCAGGTTTATTTGACTGCAGTCAGTTCAGAGGGTACAACTTTCATTGTAATCAATTAATTCCCCTGAACCCTGAGTTCAGGCAGTTTCAGAACTTTATACCCTGCGTGTAAGGGGAGGGGCTCAGAAGTTCACATTCTGCAGAAGTTCATGCAAAAGCTCTTTCTTTCACTGTTCTAGGCAAGTTAACCCTTCAAGGACAGTACCTGAGAAGGGGAGAGCTTCTTCTCCCCTTTCTTTCCTCCCCCTGCCAGCTGTTACCATGGAGCCCAATTAGTAACATCCTCTCTTATCTCTGAAACATAAACATCTCTGTGAAGCTCAGGCCCAAGGCCAGAGGCCTTGCTAAAAAGGATCTGTCCTTCTTGTTACACTTTACATTTGCAAACACACTTCCCATTTAAAAAAAACCTTATAAACCATTATATTGTTACTACACTGCATAATCCAACAATGTTTTTGAAAAACTAGTAAGGGGGCATTAAGCACCTCGAGTGCTGATCTCTTTCAGGCCAGTGGCCAAGCAAGACAGAGCAACAGGAAATAGGAACTTCAACTACATTGAACTTTTTGGTAGAGACTCTTTTGCTGATAGTCCTAAGATCAATTATGGTGAAGATTTCTGGAGAAGCTTAATTAAGACATTCTGTAGAGGAGGGGGTGCTACTACAGCTTTAGTAGTTATTACCAAATGTTTTCCCAAGTGGTTGCACCAATTCACACTTCTACTAGGAGAGTTCCTGTTGTCCTACATCTTTGCCAGTTGTTGGCATCATCACATCATCAGTCTTACTAATTTTAGCCGTTCTGGTAGGGTAGGGTGTGTAGGGCAATGTCATTACTGAAGGCTAGTTGCAGGAGAGACCCCAGCTCAGGAGATTGCTGTGGTTTACATTTCTAAGCTCAGCATAAGGCTTCTCATGGAGACAGAGCTTTTCTACTTCCTCCACAAAGATAAATGGCTTGGTTTCTGCCCCTTTTCCAACCGTGAATCTTTGCTTGAACCTTGGGAGTGGAGGTTGTCTGCCTCTATCCTGGTGGCTGAAGGCTTTGGCTTCTTGCGAGGGAAGCTTCTAGAAAATGGGTGGGGTTTCATGCCTGTGGGGCAGCAAGGGCAGTCTGTCTCCTGCCTGTCCTCTCTCTCTCCTGAGCATCCAGTAGAGGTTGTGGAAAAGAGTTGGGGAGCATGACCTCCCCTTGTGCCGGGGGCTGCAAGGGTTTCTAACTGTCACACCAACCCATGCTCAGCTTTTAAGAATTTGTTTTAATGATGGATCTCCTTATTCTCTTCCATAGCAGCCACCCCTTTCTCCCGCACAGGTGGAAGAGTTTGTGTGTCCTCTTTCTGCGGAGGGCTTGTCACTGTTTAGCATTTAGTTCTGGTCGCCTTGTAATCTTGACTCTCTGATGGATTCAAAGGAAGTAATAATTCTGTCAATTATCTGACTTTTTTTGTTGGGGTGGGAGGGATGTTCTCTTCTGGCTTTTTAACTCTCTCTGTGTTTATTTTAATTTGAATTTCTCCCATGATTAAGGAGCTTAAACACCTTTCAATGTAACAACCATGCCTTGCGTTTCTGGGCTCCATGAATGTTCTTTCTATTTCTTCTCTGCCTATTCCTTCCAGGGTTAGTTCCAGGGTCCCTTTGTCTACGCAGCTGTCTCTAACCATCTCAGTTTTCATCTGCCAACCCCAGAATCTTGTAGTACCTGGCTCAGACATCAGGGAGTTGGGGAAAGGTAAAGCTCTTTTTGCTGGTTTCCTTATGATGAGAAGCAGAGTCAGTGGCGAGATGTGGTGTCCAGGTCTGGGGCCGATCGCCTAGGACCTGGATGTAGACAGGATACTGAGTGGCTGCTCCAAGCTGTACCTCATTTCCTCCAAGGCAGAAACAATGTTTGTACACAGAGGATTTGTTAGAGAGTCCCTTGCAAATGCCCCAAAGGCCTACTCCTGGCTTGGGTCCTGTTTTTGTGTCTTACTAGGTGCTTCTCATGCCTAATTGAGCCCAAATTGCTGAAGACAAACATTCTCAGGATTATTCTCATCCTGCGGGGATCAGCTTTCCCTAAAACCAAAATTGCCACTTGGTCTAGACCTGAACATTTATAGTTCTGTTTTCAGACAAGCCCCAAGTCCTCGAGCAGCTGGGTGGCAGCTCCAAGGAGCTGTCTTTCCTCTGGCATCTGCTTGCCTCTCAGCCTTGAGCCCTTTGTACCATTTCTGTCCCGGTGGCTTCTGCAGGAAACTCAGCTGCTTTGTTACTACTCAGAACAGCAGTGAAGACAGAAACTGCAGCTTCAAAGGGGGAGAAGAGAAATACGGGATATGTTTTGAGCATAGAAAAGCATACCTGAAACCTGTGGGTGGTCACCAAAGATCACCTGTGACTTGTCTATGCCTAGGTGTGTGGGGCTGGGGGTCCCTCGGTCTTTCTTTTCCTTTGACTCTGTGGGCTGTGTTTTCCCTTTGTATTCGGCTTCCCTGCCTGGATTTCCTGGGTGGGATGGAAGTACTATAGTTTCCTGTGGTCCTGGTAAATGTTGAATAATTGGCTTTTCAGGAAAGAAGTCCTGATCTGAGTGTTTGCCCATTTCCACTGTGTAAATAAATATCCCCATCACGGCTGATTCTAAGACACTAATGAGATTGTACTGCCGAGTTGGGAAGAGATGCACGCTAGATCTAGATAGCTGTTCCACCTTACAGGTGAAGGAACGTGTCAATTCCTTCACACCGCAGATCAGCTGTTGGCAAACTATGGCCTGTAGCTAAATCTGACCCCTGACTTGTTCTTGTGCAACCCATGAGCTAAGATCCATTTCCACATTTTTAAAGGGTCACAAAACTAACAAGCCCCCCCAAGCAAAGAATGAGCAAACAAAAAGAATATTGTGATGGAGATTTTCTGTGGTCTTCAAAGTGTAAGCTATTATCTGACCTTTTACAGGAAAAGTTGGTGGACCCCTAGCATAGATAATAGTAAAACAATGAGGAAGTGAGAATTTTGAGTATTTTTAATTTTGACTTTTAATAGAATTTAATTGTAAATGTATATAATTTAATTTTTCCTATGATTGTGTTCAACAACTGACTCAAAAAATCCACCCAAATTTAACAATTGGTTTTCATTGATAAAAGAGATGACATCAGCATACACTGCCTCCGGGGCCACTGCAGGAGGGATCTCAAGCATTCCTTAGTTCAGGGTCTGCACATGACACATGGCAATCCACCCCCTAGGGAGGAGGATGGCTTTGCTCGTTTGATGTTGCCTGATAAATATCCATGGTTCTTTTTATTGCTGTTACATCTTTGCTCCATGATTTCTCCTGACGTCTGAGTTGGCTGGGATGGGACCAGCACCACAGATCCTTGTGCAGATGATCCTCAGTACCACATAGTCCAAGGGCAGAGCAGGGAAACGACTCTTGCTTGGTATCTTGGTACCACACTGTGACCCAGTCTGGTTACTGAATTTTTCATTTTTCTGTTTACTTTGAGCACAAGTAATCATTATTTCTCTCCCTAGCCTGTTGCCCTGGGTATTTTATCAGCCCTGACTTTTTATCCAATCTGATCTTGGTTTTTGGACATTATGGGTGGTTTTGAAACCTCCTCGATCTGCCCTTCTCCATTTTGGGGTTTGCAGTGAGTCCTTTCCATGCAAAATCTTTGTTCTCATGAGACTGGGTCCCTGTTTATCATGACAGGACCTGGTGGTTTCTGAGGGGAAGGGATGACTTGGGGCAGGGATGACTGGAGCTGCACTCCCTGTGAGGTGGTGCTGGGGAACAGGATCTGCACTGGAGAGAGAGAGAAACAGAGAGAAGACAAACCAAATCATGAGTCCCATGGCTTTTCAAGTCCTACAAGGTCTAGCAGAGCATCTTGTGCTTTGGGGGTTCCAGGGATACTTCTGGGCATTCTAGAATTGACTCCCACTGAACCTGAACTAGTATAAGTGATTCCTACTCCTCACCACCAAATGGTCTCTGAAATCATCGGACACCCCCAAATCCTTGTAGACTAGGAGCTGCAGAGGCCCTGAAAGTAACCTTGTCAACCAGCAGGCACCTTCCCCAAGGCCCCTGTGGCCACTGGAATCCCCCAAGGGCCTGTTTCCAACCATTGAGTGGCTTTGTCTCATTTCCTCTTCCTCTTTATTGGTCAAGTGCCAAAATCTTGTGATGGCACAGTTACCACAAAGTCAAGGGTAAATTGCAGATAAGGGCCTGGTTTTGATGTACTCAGATTGGAGATAAAATAAGAAATAAAAAAATTTTAGTTCAAAGGCAGTTATGTTTCTTTCTGCACAACTAAAAAAAAAAGGTCTCATAAAGAAAAGTATACCCAATCTGGATGCATTGGCACATACCTGTAATCCCAGCATGAGCCGAGGCAGAAAGATTGTGAGTTCAAAGCTATCCTCAGCAACGTAGCGAGGCCTTAAACAACTTAGTGAGACCCTGTCTCAAAATAAAAAAATAAAAAAAGCTAGGGATGTGGCTCAGTGGTTGAGCACCTCTGGGTTCAATCCCTGGTACCCACCACCAGAAAATAAAAAAATTAAAAAACAGAAAAGTGTACCCAGAACTCCACTTCCCTGTAAAGTATTCCTTCCATTTTGCCTGATGTCCTGCCTGCCCCAATTTAGGTAGGCACACTTTTACCAGTTACATTCGAACAGTACATACACATTTTTCAGTTATGAAAAGTTTCTGTGTTGTTATAATCCACAAAATTTTAATTTCTAATTTTTGAATAATATTGTTTTCAGTGGACTTGGTACAGTTTGCTTCCTTGTTCCTTGGAGATGGACATTTAACTTGCTTCTAATTTTTCATATTATAAATCAGCAATGCAGTGGACTCTTTTTATTTTCAAATTAAAAATCCAAACAGTCTAAATTCCCAGGAGTGAGATTTCTGTGTGACTTGGAGAATCACTCAGTAAGGAAAGAGTATTGGATTTAGAGGCAGAAGATCTGAGATTGATCTCTGATCTTCTACCTGTATGATCTTCGGCAAATGACTTTATATCATTGAGCTACAGTTTTATCACCTATAAACTTGATTTGTACATCATGCTTCATAGAATTTTAATGAGGATTAACGAGCTATCATGTAAGTACCAGCACACAGCATATTCAAAGGAGTTCGTTTCAGCAGAAAGGAGATAGGCATATTTATGCTTCTGCAAACTCACTAGCATTGGATTTTATGATTTTAAATACAATGGATGTACTAGGTTAAAAAGTTACTTAGGGAAATTTTGAAAGGTGCAAAAAAAATGCTTAGTTAGTGAAAAGTCAAAAAATCACAAGAGCAAGCACAATGCACAGCATGGTAGGAGCAGACTGAAACAAGAGAAAGAATCAAAGAGCCTGCCCAGGAAGGGAGAATGGCCCAGGAAGGGAGCCTGAAGCTTCCCACATCTCTAACCTTTTTGGCCTTGGCCAGGTTGCCACAGGGGCATTCAGTGTGTGCCTTCTCTGCCCACAGCTCAGTTTTCTCCCTGGGCCATGGCAGATGCTTCCTGACTCAGTTCTTCTTGCCTGCCCTCTTACTTAGGGAAACAGATGTAACACAGGGAGGGAACAATGACCCCGCTGTAAGCCCAGCTGTCACACACAACTCCCAGCTCCCTTCCCATCCAGGGGCTGCCCCCTACACAGCCAGAGCCGCCAGCCCCCTCTCTGCCCACTCAGCTTCAGCCTTGCCAGGATCCAGAGGCGAACAATGCCTGGCTGTTTCTTCTCCTTGAAGGCCAGCCCACCTTCCTGTGCAGAGCTGCCTTTGGCCCATCTCTATGCAGGAAGGTGGGGCTCCCTCTACACAGCTGGGTCCTTGGCACTGGAAGAAGGGATAGCCACTTAGGTCCCAGGAGACCTGGTAGAAATGACTGGGGCCTAGTCCTTCTCTTGAGGCTTCAGTGCTCTTCACCATGAACTGAAGAGGAAGCATCAGAATAATTCTGGTGAGCTCTGAAGCTCTAGATTTGCTCTTCTGGAAACTTCCATTGCCTCTGCTTCAACAGTCTTTACTGAGCACCTCTCTGTACTCCAAGACATCTGTCTCTGTATCAGGAAGTAGATTGAAAACTAAGCGTTAAAAACCTGGTGAGGTGCAGAGAAGTTCTTCTACTTTAATGGTGCTCTGTGGTCTACCAAGCCCATTCCCATCCTCTCTATGAAGGGGGCAGGACTACAAATGGGGAATCAAACAGGCCAGGGATGGAGAGTCATTAATAAGCATGAGAGCTGGCACTTCGGGATCCAGGCCATTGATCTTCTGGGCGGAAAGTTGTCCTTGCCACCCCACCACACTGAGCTCGGTGAGGGGCATGAGGTGGTGAAGGGAGGGGGAGGCAGGCAGCCACTCCAGCGATGTGGGAGAGAAAAGGGGTCTGGAGTCGAGCTGGAGGGGCTCTGTGAGCAGCGACCACCTTGGAAGGGGCTTGTGAGAGGAAGTGATGCAGGACTGCCAGGTTTCCTCTGAGTTTGGTTTGCACCCAAGCTCCTTTTCTGTTTCCTGTGATACCACCTCTTCCTGGGTTTCTTTGGCTTCTAGTTCTTGGGGCTGAGGGCTGCTCTGAACTGAGCATGCCCAGTGGCCACTGGTGTGTGAAACTTTATGAGAAGCTGCTCGAAACTGGATCCCAGTAGTTGGTGGATCCCAGGTCACTGCTGCTGGAGACCCACAGTGTGATTGGACCCTCAATATTTTTTCCCTTCTCAGCCTCCCTCCCCTTCCCTTATCTGGGGCAGCCATTTGAAAAGGGAAATCTCCCTGCTCACTAATTGTCTGCAGCTTCCCTGAGAAAAATAAAGTTCCTGGGACGTACAAGGTCAAGGTCTTTCCGGATCCTGTTGGGCCTTAGCTTCCCCCACCCTGCCGTTGCCTCTTCCTGATTTCCCACCTGGCCTGGTGCTTCTACCACTGAGAACTTTTCCAGGGTCACAGGGACATGTTTTATAGAGGCCTGCTCGATGGAGGGTCCCCTCCTGGCATGCCCGCACCATCTTATTTTCCTACAGATGCACATTCCTTCTTTAAGACCCGGACCCCACAAATGTTCTTCCCCAGTGAAGTGCCCTCTGACCTCACTCTTCCTGCTGCCTCCATTAGAGGATGGCATCCTCACTCGTATCACCTATCTTCTCTCTCGCCAGACTCGGTGCTCTTGGAGGGCAGGGATCAGGCCTGATCATTTGGTGTTCTCAGCACCAAGCAGGGGTCAGAAGGCGGGTGGAGGACTGGTCAAGGGGTTTTCTCTGGACTCTTGGCACATGTTGCCCTCCCACTGGGCTCTAGTCCATTTCTACACAGTAGCTAGAGTGTTGTTTTAAATACATGGCTGGTGTCCTATTTCTCATCTGTTTAGAACCCCTCAGTGGCCTCTTAACCTTGGTGGCTCTTGATCCCTCTGACTCACGGCTCCTGTGACTGCAGTCCCACTGGGTCCTTCCAGGAATTGGAAGACCTTTCCTGTCTTAAGGCCTGCAATCTTCTTTCTTCTACCCAGCATGCTGTACACTTACTTCTGGCATCAAAGAGCTGGCCTGACTCTTCCTCAGTCTCCCTGGCCTGAGGGTGGCAACCCTGGGTCCTGGTGAGTGAACTCTGTGACCACGTGGTTGCTTTTTGCTGAGGCTTGCACCTGTGTGCCCATGGCTGGAAATGGCTACCAAAGGGTGTTGAGGCTCTGAGGAGGAGGGGTGGAGGGGAAAAGAAGGAATGGAAAAGGCCAGCTCTCATCAGAGAAGTCTACATTCGAATTCTTATTTTTTGGCACTTTGGGCAAGTTACCTAATTGCTCTGTTTCCTCATCTGTAAAATGGGGTCAGCAAAGGTTCTCGCCTCATGGCGTTATCACAGGGTTTGAATTGATGTCTCAAGGCGGTTCAGCGTGGTGATCACCACATAGCAAACACTCAATTTTATGTATAGTTAATTTATAACGAGCCACAGTGAAGGCAAACATACAAAAGGGGATTTATTCAAAAGCACCTCATAACCATTCCTTCCTCCCTCGTTTCCTCCTTCCCTTCATCTCTCACTTGACAGGGTGCCAGGCCATATTTCAGAGTCTGGGAAAAGACTTTGGAGAGAATTTGTGTTTTGTTGTCTTTTCTTGCCATGTCCCCGAGTGAACTTTGACTTTGTCTATGAGGCTTAGCCTCAAACAACTGCTGGGCCATTCCGGGGAGTGTGTGCAAGTGCTTTGGTGTGTTGAAGGTGGAGGGAGTAGATAGGGCTTCAGTGGGGGTGCTCCTCCCATGGCCCAGGGCGATGTCTCTGCTGGTGACATGAAAGTGCCCTCTGACAGCACCAGTGAACCAGCTCAGAGGTTGATAACAGCTGCTTAATTTGAGGAACTGGGTGTAGTTGCCAAGTTGTGGTTCCCCAAGCATACTGATCTGGGAGTGAAATCCAACTGTGGAGTCTTTAACTCTTGAAACTGGGTTAGGAAGGGGTTAGAGAGTAATTTTCAGGTCCAAAGGAAAAAAGCTTCAACAGGCTCTTGCATGAAGGAGTTTGCCCAAAACAGGACCATCCAAAAAATAATATTCTGAAAATTTCCTTTACAAAAATTGGTTTCCTGTGGGTAATACTTTCTTGGTAACTGAGAAACACAAAAAGACAAAAGGTAGTGTTTTAGTCAGCTATTCACCACTGTAACCAAAAGGGCCTGATAGGAACAATTAGAGGATGAAAAGTTTATTTGGGGACTCATGGTTTCAGAGGTCTCAGTCCATAGACGGCTGACTCTATTCTTTGGGGTCTGAGATGAGGCAGAACATCATGGCGGAAGTATGTGGTGCAGGAAAGCATCTGGGGCCATGGCATCAGGAAGCAGAGAGACTCTATTCTCTAGGGACAAAATGTATACCCCTAAGGCATGCCTACAGGGACCCACCTTCTCCAGCCACACCCTACCTGCCTGTAGTCACCACCCAGTTAATCCCTATCAGGGCTTTAATGCACTGATGAGGTCAAGACTCTCATAACCCAATCATTTCATCTCTAAACCTTCTTCCATTGTCTCACACATGAGCCTTTGGTGGACACCTCACATCTAAAGCATAACAGGTAGAGTGTGGGGGAATAGTTTTTCTTTCCAGAGCATTAAATGAATAGTTATTTTGTGACATCTGCTGCTCAGAAAAAATGAAACGCTTTTCTGACTGGAAAGGGTTTTTTTTTTTTATGGCTAATGGATTCGTGAGTTGGAATCCTTAGTTAAATTGCTTATGTTTTAAGGGTGGATTTCACATTACCCTGTCCTGAGTTGAAGAGACCGTAAAATGACTTAGGCCAAAGACCATGTAGTTCAGAGTAGACTTGGTGGATCATAAAAAGCTGGGATGATGGAGGGTAGTACTGTTTCCTTCAGGATACAAATTGGATTTCAGCTTCTGTCAAGTGATCTTCATTCCTCTTCCCTTCAGCCTGGTGGCTCTGCTCTTCCCCACCT